>JBAMHX010000025.1:12503763-12521016 GCA_037177515.1 Pseudomugil tenellus | reverse complement strand
ATATATATGTATATGTGTATATATATATATATATATATATATATATATATATATATGTATGTATATGTGTATATATATATATATAGAGGTACTTGTGTTTCTTCTTTAGTTAACTGAAGCCAGGTTCTGCTGAAAACCTCATCTTAAGCATAGTCAGTGCTTGTAATAAAATTTATAGTCAGATTTTGCTGCCTTGTCACTTCGGATATTTGTAGTACCAGCGAAGAGCTGGGTAACAAAAACTGCAACATCTCCTTCATATCAGCCCACTTCTGTGAAGCTTTCATGTTAAATTGTGTTAATGTCGACTCATTCTCTTTCCAAATGGAACTGAAGTTTCTCTCCACCCTTCTCACCCAGCACGGGCGATGTGGCATCCCCCAGCCTCTGGTGCAGCGTTACTCTGAAGACTTGGAGCAGCCTGTGAAAGACGTGGCCTCCACTATGGACCAGCTCAGAGTCAACGAGCTCCGTAAACAACACCGCATGGCTGTAAGGCAGCCATGATATATTTTTCTCTCTGAGCTTTCAGATTTCTTTGAACTAATAAACTATATCCTAACACATATGTGTGTATGTATGCTTTGTTTTACCCAGTGGTTATTAAAACGACAGTAGAGCTTATTTCTGTCCCGCTGTGTCTCTCAGATCCCCTCTGGAGGTTTAACAGAAATGTCCCGAAAACCTTCATCTTTGGGTAACATCAGTACCGTCTCTGATTGGCTCATCTCCATCGGCCTGCCCATGTACGCCCCATCCCTGGCTGCGACAGGCATCGACACACTGGGCCGCGTAGCCTTGTTAACAGAGAGCAGCGTATGGGAAGCTGGGGTGCGGGACGAACGGCACACCCGTCGCCTCCTCAGCGAAGCCCGACTGGTCAACTCTCAGAAACAAGTGCAGTCATAATCATGTTGGTGGAATCAACTGGATGGTCAGTATCATCTCATTTAAAAAAATGGCCCGATGGCCACGTGAGTGGAGCGGTGAGACCACAGCAGTATAGTATTTCTTGTTCTTCACTTGTGTGGACCACACATGAGCTTTTCTGCTCTGCGATATATTTTTTTCTCTCTTTATCACTTTGTCATTTCTTAAATGTTTACGGCATTAAGGAGTTTCTCCCAACAGCCAAGATAAAGATATCTGATGCCTTTGAAATAAAGAAATAAAGACTGACTCACTCTGTGGGATGGCCTCCGCTTGGAAGTCTTCAAATAAAGACTTAAATCTGCCTTTAAGGAAGATAGCACACTCTTTTGTAGGATGGATGTGTTTTTTTTTTCTTTTCTTTTTTTTCTTTTTTTCTATCTAAAAAGATGTTTTATTTCCTAAATATTTCCCGAGTGCACCGTTTTTCCCGTCTCTTGCAACAAGGCAGAGTAACTTGGGAATAACATCTGGACTTTTAATTGACTAAATAAAGACACCAAACTGTGCAGAACAGGTGGCTCATTTTTCTATCATGTTTCTGTTTTATAGCACAACTCAATTTTAAAATGATCTACATGTTGTAGTTTGTGTTTGAATGTTCCAGCCTTCATGGAGGCCATCTTGATGTCACTCCTTTGTATTTTACTGGATGCACTTGCTTCACAACATATCTTGGATACACATCTTGCTCTGTTATTAAGAGTCTTAAAGGAAACTTTGTTTTGCTGTAACATGCCAACCAGCTTTCACCCATTACATTCCCCCAGGTATAAAAAGACATTTTAAGTTGCCTTATACCATTATAAATGAATTGCTACAAGAAATGGTAGTTTATGCTGACTGAAAGATCGAAATGTGCCAAAGGTGCAAGCCTTTTTTTGTCCTGAATGTGTCTGAGGAATAATGAGACTAGGATTGTTTTTTCTTAATAAACACGCTCAGCAGGAACGTTTGTGATGTAAGGGTATGCGGACCACAGAACGCGTCCACTGGGCTTGTTAAAGAAGGAGATTATGGCTTTGCTGAAAACTGGACTGTCTTTTCTGGGATCAACTACACTTTGATTGGAATCTTGATGTTTTGGAATGTAGCTGTGTAAAATGCTCTACGGGAGCGTGTTTCAAGTCAGGAAATGGTTAAAGCGAACTGACGCATCACATGTGAAGCTGAGCTCCATGTTCATCTAACAACTTGATATTCAGGGAAACTCTGGATGGGGGTCAGATAGTAACACACAAGCGTGTTACTCTTTCAGTTTTACATGAAAAAACAGACAAATATTCCCTGTGTGTTTGTTTTTCCTTTTCATTCTTCTTACAGCAGTTATATCTCTCATTGCCAGAGCTGACCTGAAGACTTATTCTTTGTATTTCATTTTTTTGAACATTTGACCAGCTGTTGTTTCTAAATTTAGAAGCTGTCTTTTGCAGTGGGTACTTGGTAGATAAGATATTCGATGCCTTTTGTCTCACTTCAATCCAAGTGGTGCTCTGGGTAAGTGAGGAAGAGGGAGGGGTCACAATTAAACTGATAAAAAAAGAAGAAGAAATCCAGGAAGTGTTCTGAAAGAATGAATACTGACACTGTACATGCACTTTAGAGGGTAAATCAAGCAGTTTTCTAGGCAGAATTGGCTTCATCTTTTCACAGGTCCTCAAATGGGCATTTGTCAGGTTTTGTAAAAGCGTTATGCTGGTATTCCTTTTAGTACTAAGTTCCGAATGCCAAGTTTAATAACCGGTCATGAGTTAATCCCTAGTTACTCACCTCCTGTTTGTTTTTGCAGTCTTACAAAACTAAATTCTTAATTACATATATGAAATGCTTACCAGAAGTTCCACATTCTGTATATGTAATTAATATTTAAATAACTTATTTTGTGCTTTTTTTCCTATCAACTGTAATTAGCTGTACTATATGAATAGCAATACCTTTCTGCATAATGCATATTGCTCTAGCCAGTAAGGGTTTACAGTATGTATTGTAAAATATCTGTACAAATTATTTTATTTGGTTTTCATCTACTTAATGATTGTCCATACAGAATTGCTTGTGTATTGAAACAACAAAAGTAATGTCCATAACTATTTGTCATTCTGAAATATAATAAAAACAGTTTCTTGCCATACACATCCCCTGTGGTTGTTAACACACAGTAATCCAAAACACATGGTAACTATGAAAATGTTTTTTTTTTTTTGTTAATAAGGTGGTTAATGTTGCAGCCTTTTGATCTGATCCCTCAAAATGATGTGAAAAATAAAGTTTTTTAAGTAAATTATTTAATTAAAGCCAATAAATATAATAATAGTTAAGAAACAATGGATGTTTCTTTTTTTTCTTCAAAAATAAAAGATAATCCGTGTCATCACATTTGGCTGCTAAGCTTCATATGGAAAACTTATCTGTTCAGTACCAAGAAAAGTCCCACATTCATTCTGAAGGCACCCTGCCTGTTTATTTTGTAATGCAGCTCTCTACTCATCTCTCATTAAAAGAACAGAAAAGTCCAGAACACATTCGGAATACTGCTGTTTCTGACATGAGTTAACTTGTGTATCTTTTATCTTTGCAGATATTTGGGTTCATATTGTGTTCAGACCGCTGAATCTGAATAAAATTGATACAAAGATCAAATAAAATCTTTGCTTTTTTAGATTCTGTGTCATCAGTCTGGCCAACAGTCTCCTGGATAACAAGTTCATATGTACACTACGGTGCTTGTTGTCCTTATGTAGCACATAGAAATAATCTCAAAGATGTTTTAAGGGAAGTATATAGTGTTCACTGACATGACTAGACCATTGTATACTTTATCACAAAAGATACTTTTAGGGAAAATATGTATTGCATGAGGTCTGATGTTAAAAGCTTATTTTTACAAAGCAAATCCAACTTTTTCAATTTCAAGATGCTTGTGTTGTAACCTCTGCAGTGCCTATTGATTCCTATTATAGAAAAGTAGACTTCATTAAGAAAGGGCTGCTTAATTCTGAAGCATGCATCCTTAATCCAAGCATAATTGGCCCTTTTTCAAAGTGAAATACTCACCCAAGATCCAGGTTAATTTCGTTCTCCCTCTTGCCATTTTTCCAATATTTAATTTATTTGATTAGCCCTCACAATCCTCCAAGGAACTGCAGGTGGACTGACAAATTCCTTCATCTGTGAAAAGGACCAAACCGAGTTTCCCTTCAGACATCTAAAAAACTGTTGTGTGCTACTCATGAAATTTGATCTCAGCCTAATATAAACCAAAAGTGCTAATTAAATGTCTAAACTTTGGAGGAATTTTATTTAACTCTATTTCTGATTAAATTCTCATTATTTTAGAATAACAGGCTAAAGTAGACTTTTTTAATTAAAGAAATGTCAATGTGGCAACCCTCTTATCACAAGAAAGCTGCTGTTACACAACTCATCTGAAGCCCAGCTACTGCTCCTGGCGCGTTCTACTTAACGCTGGGAGGCGCAGTTTTACGCGTTACATCCAAACCAGTTCCTACATGAGGTTGGACCTTTCCTCCTTTCCACGTTAAGTAATCTGACACCCACAAGACTCGGGAGAAGGATGGGCCCTTAAACTCGCCTGGGAGGACGGAAGGAAGGAACATCAGTCCAACGAGCGCAAACGAGCAGGGACCGAGTCGAGGCGAGACACTGCGCCAAAAGAACCCCGTGGCTCCGGGCAGCGGAGGAGATCCTGGGTGCCTGCGCGTCTCCAAACTAACCTGCGCTCCGTTGCAAATGATCCTAAAGCGGCAAGATTCCCTTTCCACAGGCGGATGGGTGACTTTCCACAGTGCTTTGTGAGGAGGAGATGATGAAGAATTTCAGCAGCGGTCCCCTTCACAGCAACAACCAGACTCCTAACCACATTAGAGAGCGAAACAGCAGAAAGTACGGCTTCATCTCTGCTCTGCCGTGGCGATTGTCTGTGCGAAGTTATGGTTTCTGTATGGCTACGCTGTTTCTTTTCTGTTTCGGCTCCCTTTTTTACCAACTGAACGGAGGACCCCCTAAAATCCTGCTGGACATCAGGCAGTATCTCGGTAAGAACTTTTAATCTCCGCCTTGACTGAAACTCGCCAAAAGAGATTACTTTCATTGAAAGTTGCACTTAAAGTCTTAATGCCTTTCTTTGATGTGACAGACTTTCTTTCTAAATGCAAATAGAAAATATATATATGTTTTATAAAAATAAAAAAAGCCTGAGGCCTCAGTGTGTCTCCTGACTGGTCACCTCTGATGGACCAGTTCATTCCAACCCGTGAGACCATCAAACTACGCATTACATTACCAGTGTGTGATAATCATGTTATAAAAAATAAGTTGCCACTTTTTTTCTATATACGCGCATTAATGGGGGTTGAAATAAAATGGGGTCATTTATAGCTTTCTGCCGCTTTCAAAAGTCCACTTTAAACTTTGCGCTTTTGGAATATGAGTCATGACTTGTCAGAGCACGACTGTTATAGACACAAGAGCTTAGCAACTGCTCGGATTGATGGTGTATGCTGATGATGATTGACGCTTCCTAAGTGCACGCAGTCAGCTGTCGCGCTCGAGCCACGCAGCGCTCATTACGCACAGCTGGCGCCGCTGGAATAAGACGCGAAAGAGTGTAAAAAACCTGTCCAAGAAAAAAGGGACAAAAGGCTTTCTGATTTAAATAATGTTTTGTTTTTTAAAGAAGTTACTTGGAAGTCCGCATTTCTTTTTATTTTTATTTAACTGAGGATCTGTCAAGAGCCCTAAACGTTTGTGTGACTGTGTTTATGCTTTTGAGTAGACAATCGGATGGAAAGGGTGATTTCCTATCAGCGTGTTCCACTCTGGGCATCCATGTCGGCCACAGCTGGAGTGTGTGTTGAAAGGAGGTTGTGTTCCTTCCTACCTATTTCTCTCAGAGAGCTTTAAGGCCTTTATGACGTGATAAACATCTGGAACAAAATGAGAGTCACTCACCAAGTCAGCCACTAATCCCGTGGGTCAGATTGGTTTCCTTCGGACACACACACTCTTACACACAGTCCCACGCGTTAACACATGTATGCAGGCATGTGCACACGTGTCAGCACACACTACTGCTGTGTAACAAGAAAAGATTGATTGTATTTAAAAGTTAAAATGAGAAAATAGAAATAGTGTTTAAGCTTTTCAGCACAATGTGTGTGATAAACCCAATGTATACATAGTTTTTAATATCTTACACTCTAACTGTGTATCTTGAAGCAACATGCAGCCACGTAAGCTGACAGAACAGATGTCAATGCTGTTGGCACAGGGAATCACTTTCTTCTTAAACGCAAACAGATACAACTGTTTGGGCAGCATCGTAAGCCATTAGTGCTCAGGTATGTGGGGACCCTTGGGGCAGGATTCTCTACAGAACCTGAGTGTCTGGTCCCCACCTGCACGCTGTTATCTACTCTGCTGCTTTGTGTAGAAACCCTAAGGACCTGAGGCTTGTCAAACACTCATTTTTCTGTGCTCTATCGATTTAGGAAAGGAGATTTCTTATGTAACAGCGACATGACCAGAGTGCAGCACATCTACTGGGATCCTGATGAGTAATTCTGTCCACTTATTTTGTTGCTGAGGCAAGGAGAAAATTCTTTGGTTGGAAAAATTCTGACATGGAGGAAATTGGTAAAAGTTTAGAGTTTTTTTTTTGACAGGTAGCCATTTAATTTATGAGGTATGCTTCCATATGATTCATATTCTCTTTATGATCAGTGGAAATCTATTTCAGACTTGCTTCCTGCTCCAAATTCTTTGACTTTGTTTAAAGTAATATGTCCTCACTGTGAATGATAAGTCAAATATAAGAACACATTCCACAAACTGTGCCACCGTAAACCAGGGGAACCTTGTTGGTTTTCTGCAGGTTTTTCAATGTTTTTCTGCTCCAAGAAAACTGATTCAAGTCAGTAAGTCACAGAACTTGATAGATTGTGAGATTTTATTAGAATCAGGCACAAGAAGTTTTGAAAATCTGCAGGACTGCCATGTTTCACCACCACTAAACAAACTGAATTCTAAGACTGCAGCTCACTGATTCGTGTGCCAGTGCTGAACTGGCTTCACTTTTACCCTCCATCCAAACTGTCATTGTCCTTTTGGACTCTGTAAGAGTGTGATGGAGTTTTGGGGAAGACAAGGAGGAAAAAATCTGGAAACATAAACTTGAGATTTATCCGGTCCTTCTCTGTAGGAAACTGTAGTCCTGAGGGAGAAAAATGTTTAGTAAATGAAAGAGAGAATGCATTTTTCTTGCAAAATATACCCATGATCACGAGGCAAGATCTTGTAACTTAAAGAAGTTTGTATACTCCCTGTATACTCCCAGTTTCTATCTCCATCACTTAAATGATGCAAATTTCAACAAGTTGCTTAAAAGATGCCCTATGTCCCACAAACTAGATTAAGGAAAAATAATTCTGGATACCTTAAATCCTTTAATACTCCTGTATCCAGCCAATACAGCTACTGTTCCTTATCAAAAGCTTCCTCACTCCCTGATTTATGGCACTTGCATCGTGCCATGGTAAAAATTAGTATTGCTGGTGGTAAAAAGTGAAAGTGGAAGAGAATAGTACCTTGGTGCAGTGTAGTGTGTATACAATGTGTGAGATTCCCTCAGTTAGATGCAGAGTAGTGGGAACAGACTGCGTTTTGTTCAACTCAGTGGGGAGGTTGCTGTTTGAGGCTGTCACTCAACATGTAGTTGCAGTAACCAAACGGGCGTGTAGACCTTTAGACCTGGATTTACAGCCTACTCTACACTGCTGCGTGTTCCCAGTCACTGACCCTGTCTAGCAATTTCTCAAGTCTCTCTTTCTCTCCATGAGTTATGAATATTGATCTAGCTGCTTCACCAAAGAAATCCCTCTCTGAGTGGGCCTTCTGTGTAGTAGAGGGTCATCTTCACATCTGGGGTTGAATGTTGCAGTCATTCCCCCAGATGTTTTATTTGGCTGAGCTGAATTAAACATGATTGCATGTATGTCTTCTGGAAAGAAAGAAATCATATTGCACATTTTTATAGTGCACATTTACAAGTCAGGGAATCAGTAGTTTTAATGCAAAAACTGGACTGAGTGATGGATTAGGTGTGATTTGGATCAAATTTATGCATCTTTTTACAAGGGAAACTGTCTCCGTTCCCGTCTGAGAATGTTGCATATAAGAGAAATATGAAAGACTGGCAGCCATAAAGGCTGCGTTTGGCTGTTTCTCTTCTTTTAAACATGCACCACACACCTTATAGTTCTGCAGCAGCATGTCAAATGCCAGCAGAGTCAGTGGTGTGTGGTGAGAGCAAAACAAAGAGAAGGTTTCACTTTGAGTTGGATCCTTCAGGCTTAGGCAGCATACATGTGGCACTCAGACATGTGAATTATAAGAATTTTAAGAAACACTTATGTACACAAATTTTCCTTTGTTAGCTTGTTGAAAATGTCTGCAGTTCTCCTACCATGTACGTTATGTGGCTGTCAAGTTCTCACCAAATGTTGGACTGCTTCTCAAAAGAACTCTGCAACCTCACCCCTCGAATTCTTAATAGTAACTTCTTTGAAACTGGCAAGTAAAAATGTTTATAGGTAGTATTAGGGATTAGACAGGTATGTGTGGACACAGAGGAAGCTTTGGGATCGTTCTCCACCCTACAGTTTCTGTCATATTCATCCCATCAACCAGAAAAAAGCAAACTTTTTTAGTGGTTTGGCTGGTGGAAACTTAGCTGAGGTAAGGCTTTGAATAAACTTTATATCTCAAATATATACAAGAGAAACAAAAACAGAAGAGGCCAGTGAAGAGAGAGGAAATGGATGTTTTGTGTACTAGTCTCAGCTCTGGTAGATAACCACAAAAACCAAATATCACTGTTTAGTCCATTTTTCCAATGCTGATTAAAGGTATTGATTAAATCAATGGGAGCTTTTAAAGTCCTTCAACATAACCCCACCGATATGACCATTATGATCAATAACCATTTTATTTAATAGCACACAACTTGTAGAAATGCTCTATAAGAGCTCTGTGTGACATATATGAGAAAGCTTTTAAGACACTGTGGTATAAATAAGCTCACAGCTTACTTTTGTAACACAATCTGATTCTTGTCTTCAGTCCTTTAAGGAACACCAGCGAGCAGAAGGAATTCAGACATCATATTAAGTTAATGGTTTATAATCCATAAAAAGATTTAGTTGCTTTTCTTCTTTTTTTATATTTAGGTAAAGTGGCAAATAAAGACCTCATCTTAAAAAAATTGGACTTTTCTAACCATTTTTATGGATCGAAGCTTGAAGGGTTAAATATTGTGATGGAAGCTGTTAATACACTATGCATATAGGTAAAATCTGATGATGTCTTGAGTGAAAACCTGTTTAAGACTTGCCTGAATCTCAGGGTAGGGTAAAGTTTTCATCCCATTTCAGCCTTGTTGGCCCGAGATGCTCGTTTCTTTTATAAGCAAGGGATTTAATGGAATTTTGTTTGTATGAGTATAAGGTGTGAATAGGAAAAAATAGACTCTTTATAAATGAGTGAAACCTGTTAAAATTTGCTGATTTCAAGGTAGGGTTCTACATCTTGCCTGACTGAACACATTAACCCTGGACCTACTTTTAAAAAGCATTTAGGATTTAAAGAAATGATCATTATTACTGTTGAACCCAATTGACCGTCCTGAAAGCTGCCAAGAACACCCAACATGTCTCTTGTCTTTGATTTAAAGGTCCACAATTTGTAATGGGTGGAGAACAGTGCAGACTTCTGCTCCCTGTATTTACTTGGCCTCCTGAACTGGGGACCTTTACAAACCTTCCCCACTTACTTAAATTCTGACCTGCTAGATTTCCCTACAGAAATGTGATTAAAACACATAATGCTTGGACACATATGTTATTCATTCATGTGCATAGTCATACAGCCATGAGGAAAGTGACACGCAAGCTACAAAATTCTAAAGGCTTTTTCTCAGCAACCATGTAAGTGTGAGTTTTGGAGCAGACTAGTTGCTCTGGTCGCACTCGTCCACCCCCAACATGTCCATTTCCTGCTAAAGGATATTAAAAGGTGTATTTTTTTTTTTTTTACATCTTTATATTTAATATATGAATTGACAGACTTAGTGGCACTGATTCTTTGCCAGACAAGACAGAATGACTTTTTCAAAACACTTAACCAAGTGTAAAATAGAGCTGAAACAGAGCAGCGCCAGTCAGGGCTGTCAATCATCTTTTTAAGCAGGCGTTCAGCAGTCTGAGCCTAAGTGAAGTCAGTCATGCAGATTAAAAAAAAACATAGCTTGGTTTATGTCATTTGTTCACATTATAAACTAATTAAAATTGCAAAACAAAGAAAACACACTCATTTATATTTCACACAGAAAACTTCTAATTGATGATAATCTCATATTTAGAAGTGAATGTGGAAAAATATTTTGTATCCAGCCGGTACCCTCAGCTGACAGAGCTCATTAGGAAACAGGGCAGTTTGGCCGACCTCCATCACTGCCTACGATTTGTTTGTCTTGAGGAAAGCTCAGCGTAACCTCCAGCAGACCCGTAAAAAAAAAAAAAAAGAACTGGACTTGCATCCGAACCAACCTAAATGCCAAAACAATCAGGTTGCCTATAATTTCCTCAAGGTTGGTAAAACAAACTGTCCTCCCTGCTGAGTAGAGCTGAGCCATGCTCTGTTTATTGAACTGCTTTCTATCAGACATGCCAACTTCTAATTGACTTTAAGGGTCTTTAAGGGTCAATAAAGACATAATAGTTTTTATTCAATGGAAACTTAAGACAGACTTAGAGAGCTTTGACTTCAAAATAAAGAAAAATAGTATTTGTCTGAGCATGTGATGATAAATAATTGTCTTTATGTTATTTATAAACTATATTCTTACAGTATGAAATTATTTGTTTTCCCTGTCATTATAAAACAGCATCAATTAGCATTGCTAATTAGCATCTGCATGCCTGCAAGGTTGCTACCACCATCTCCAGAGAGACGAGCAAACACCGAAACAACACAGAGCAATTATCTTTCATTAGTGCATTTGTTTTCACCACTTGAAAAGTGAGCAGAGGGGAAGCAAAAATTGCCAGTGCATCAACGCTGTTAAACTGTAACTGCTGTTCAAGGCTCGCTCTGAGTAATGGTGGCTATAACCCAAGCAAAATGCCAAACTAATTTGTGGGTAATGGTTTGTGACTGTGTGCACTTGCGTACTATGACACTGACCATGCACTACCTCTGCTTTTGAGGAATGCATTCAGAACATACTGAAACAGGAGTAACACTACAACTTGACCTATGGAATAGTGATACACTACTTCACATGCACAGCAATTCTATTATCTCTAGATTTTTTACTTTATTGCACAACACCTCAAATATACAAACTTGTTCCTGATTCATGCAGCTCTTTTCAAGCAAATGCAAAACAAAAGGAAACTAAACTTTGTTTGTTGCTACTCTAAATAACCCCAGTTTGCTCAAAGGACTAAAACTATGTTGTGCTGTGTTAATTACATAGCTTAATTTATGCTTTGCAATAGCTTACCTGAGAAGTTGGGCCAGTTATATTTGTAAAAGTTACTCGAATCCTAAATAAAACAGTATATTTTTGTTGAAGATATCAAACTTTGTGTTATAGTTTAAATATAAACTGTTTATAAAGCAGCTTGGAGCTTTTTATGAGTTCAGTTTTAAGCCCAAACTTAACTACCTGAAAGTTTGATTGATGTTATATGAAGCCCAAATGCTATCTTAAAAATTTCATATGTTAGAAGTTAACTAGTTCATGTTTTACACACAGCAAATAACATTTTAACCCAAATGCATTTTCATAACAAAACCTACTTTTTGTTGTTTCATGTTGTCTTCTAAACAAGTTAATTTATTTTCATGATGCAGACTCTTGATAAATAGAGTGAAACTGATAATAAAATACTTCAAAAGGTTCTTAAACATTTTTTTTTGTGCTTGTAAGGTAAAAAAAAACTTACAGGGTTTGATTAAGTAAGTGGGCTTATTTTAGTCGAGCGCAATCAGCTTAAAAGTGATTTTTTTTTTTTTATGTGTAGCTTTAAGTGTTCCCAAGTCTCCTGTCAGCACCTGTGGTGGTATGTTAATGGTAGGATAGCTGGAAACCATTGGGTGTTACCATGGCTGATTTTTCTGAAAAAAGTGGATTATACTATAAATGCACCAGAATTTAAAAAAGATATCAAAGCCAGAATAAACAAATGGTTTATGAGAAAATGAAGTGTTTAGCTGGTGTAAACTGAATGTGCTGGTTTAATTACCTCCGCCCTGCTCATGTAGGAAAAAGCCTTTAATCTGAATCCAAGTTCTTTCATGACAGAATTAGAAAGGCAATAATTGCACCCTTCCTCATGAGCATTTTCAGATCAGCCTTGCCCTTCCTCCTATCTCTGTGCCCTGATGCTGGTAACATATCTGGGAAGTTCCTTTCATCACTTTGATAAGTGTTAAACCACTCCACATTTCTCAGTGTATTGCAACATTTCTTCTTTCTGTTAATCTGGCAATTTTACACTATACACTTGCCATCGTCTGTGTGGTCAGGCCCTTAGTGTCCAATTTTGTCCAACAACTAGATTTCAAGGAGAAGGAGAAGGACACAGGGTGGCAAATACATCAGCCGAAGTAAATTGCTTCTTACAGGACACATTAAGCAGAAACATGTTGCCTGGTGGTCAGTGACATACCTTGTTCAAGTCCCTCAGTTTGTTTTTCCTCTTTGATGCGTTTACCAAAACTCTATCTGCTCCCCCCATTTCATGGTAGTGAAAAAATACAGTGTTTCAAAATAGCAGCTATAAGTATATAGCAGCGCAGATAGAGCTGCAGTACTCAGCCCATGTTGTAAAACAGCTGTGTGCTTTTTCAGGGAGCTGTACTGGAATTGACTTTCGGGTTTTATGTGGTCTACAGCTTACCCTTTTTGTGTTCAGCTGGGTTGAACAGGACAAGAGTTTTCAGATGTTTTCTACAAGTATGTTGTGCAAAAGAGTTGCTTTTACATAGTACGGAGTCACCTAACCGTGTGGCCAAACTTGAAGATTTCTAGCATCTCTTTCATTTTGCCATTTTTAGATGGATTAGGCAGCTATTTTGCTGTAGTACTCATACCAGCTCACTCTAACTGACCTGCAAGTGAATCAGTGCATTGAACAGCTTTAGAGAAGCGTATAAAAGGTGGTGGGGACCACAGACCACGCACATTATTGATGAATCTGTCTGAGAACTCCAGGAATGCTATAATGTATTTATTTGAGTGCACTCATCACTTAAATCAGCTGTGCCTTTAACATTTAAGCTTTTATACCTAAATATGAAAACAGTTGGTATTTCTAAAATCAAGCCCACATAGGATTATTATAGGATATAAGAATAATTGTAGAGGCCAATTCATACATGTTTCTTTATGCTGTTAAGTTGAGCAGTTTAACAGTGTTCTCTTTTGGAGTTGACCTTGGGTGGCACTGTATTAACTTAGGTTTTAAGCTCGGGAGGTTGCTGCCGTGGCAACAGAAACAGACTTTAAAGAGAGAATACTCTCTAAATTAATCCCTAAATACATAATCAGTGTTGTTGGAAATAAAGCACTGTAAGTAGGTCTGTACAATATATTGCTTGAGCATCATCATTGCGATGTATATAAGTGGTCATATGGCAGGTCCTACCATAGACAAAGAAAATTAACTTGATGTTCTCGTCAATTTGAAAGGTACCTGACACAACGGTTTGTTGGCAGTGGCAATAAATACCGTTTGATGTTTGAACATTATAAAATAAAAGATTTATTCGGTCTGGCACAATAAATGGAAGATAAAATCATTCTCAAAAACAGACAAAAAAGAGGTAAGTGCTAGTTCACCATGGAAAAGTTGGTAGGAGTGTAGTATAGCTCAATGTGCTATTAAAGTCATCAGTTGGCAATTCATGCTTTTTTTTATATCGCAACATGTCCGTCTGGCTCAGAATGTTTCTGTTCTCAGATTTAAAGATTCTGTGCTGGGAAGCATCATGCTGCAACCTGCTAGGAAAATGCTGCTGCAAAATATTGAATAGATATCTACTGATGCATGTTTTGCTATATGCAGTTTGACTGCATTTGTCTCTGCTGCAGAGGAAACCTCACTTTTGCCAAATATCTCACATCTTTCTCAAAATGTGCTTTTCTCCTCTGAAACCCCCCTCTGTCTGGGACCACTCTTCTTAGCTTCCCTCCTCCTAATGCTTACACAGTTTCCTCATAGCACCCATGTTTTATGTGACGTTAGGAGTGCAAAATATTACAGTTCACCCTAAAATCCACATGTTGCCATCAATTGCCACATCTCTTCAGAGAACATCCAAACAGCTCCTTTATGGACTAAAACACCAGCTGAGGCTCACTACAATGCTTTAGTGCTGAAATGAAGTTGCAATCTTGTACACATGATCTGGTCTCCTGCAGAAACCACATTTTCCAGATGTTTTTAGGATACATCACAAGTGAATGTAGGGCAGTCCAAAGTTAACAAAGTCTTCTAAAATAAAAATACACAAACACAGAATTTCCAAAAAGTACTTCTTTTGGCTGTCCGTTTAAGACTGAGGTTGAGTCCTTGTGTTCTCAGTGTGGGATTGGTTCGGCAGAGAAGTCAGCAGGCATCGTTAGTGGTCTTAATTGCACGGTTGGAAAGTAATGGGTTGTATCTGACTTGTGTTTCTGCATACTGAACAGAGAGAATTTCAATGTTTAGCCGTAGTTATTTTGTAGCTTGACTGGCATGTTGAAGAATCACAATAAACTGCTATCTCTTCAGACCTTTAACAAGAGGTCAAAGGTCATGTAAGGACCTCAGATAAACCCAGCTCAAGGTTAAGGTAGCGCTGTCATTTACTGCTTTTCCTACTAGCTGCATCTCATGTCTAGGCGGCTCACTAGCCGTGATTCCATTCGTGTAGTGTTTCCACTGACTTGCCCAGAACAACTTGCCTCCTGGCCCAGCAGCACCAGTCTGCTGCACCAGTCTACTTTGGACCTGATTGAAATTGTGTGAACCCTTCAAAAAGTAGCTCAGATTTTCTGTCTCCCCACATTCTCACCCAGAGAACGACAACACTTTCCTCTTGTTTATCCTGCCTCATTTCACTCTTTTTCCATCACATTCTGGACACTTCCACTATCGTAATCTTCATCCCATGAGTCCCCCACCCCTCCAAATTCCCTCTGTTCCATCCATGTAAAAATTCTTTCCTGGATAAGAAAATATGAGTGAACAGATGTTGCCTCTGTGCCTCCATGCACATTGCGGCGAACTTATGTCAACCAAACACAGTACCTCTGGCTGCCTTGACGGTGTCGTGCCAGCGGGAACATTTGTCTCTAATCGCTACACACAGTTCCATTACATACCCAGCCACAGAATTTCAAAATCTGTCTCCCTCGGAGTGAATCATGCACCTAGTGGGTTGCAAGTGTGAGAGTTTACGCTTGGTTTATGTGTGTCTGACTTTGCAGACTGTAATCAATTGCTTCCAAATCTGGAATTTCATGAGTGCAGATTTTCATCTTTTTGTCTAGATGTTGCTCAGTCTGTAGAAGCACTAACGGTATGAAAATGATGTGTCTTGACTGCCAAAATTTTATAATTGATGGTTCAAGTAAGATAAATTTGACAGATATGTTGTCTGTCTGAGAGAAGAAAAATAAGCAGAATGTTTGAGATGCATGAGAAGGGGATTTAAATGAAAAATGAAGTTAAAGAAGAGTTCAAGTTGTCTTCTAGCTAAATATTTTCCACACATTTTTGTGTCCAAGTGAAGTTGCCTTGCAAAAGATTGCATGGCAACTTTTTAATATCCGCTTCATACATTTTTTAATAAATTTTCAATAAAGGTGTAGCTGAGTGTCTTATAATTAGCCACTCACTTCTATTGAGGTAGTTCTGAAAAGCTGAATTGAAACGTTGACCACCAGCTAGCTTAGCTTATCCTATGTTGCTAAATTGCAGAGCACCCAAATCTTCAAGGTTGAGCTTATCAGAAGCCTGCACTTACATAAGCGAGCAGAGAGGAGTCTAAATACAATACATTCAGACAAAACAACATGAATGACAACAACAACATCCAGTTATACAAAACTCACTTTATTCATCCATGCTAGTACTTAGTAGGAAAATATTAATACAAAATGTTTTGTTTCTGTTTTGTTAGGTGTTGTTTTTAAAAGATCCAATTATATTCATTTGATAAATGCAACAAAACATATACTTCTAAGACATAGTTGGAAACTTTAGCACAATTAAGAAAGCGATAATAGTTTGAACAGCTTCTTACCATAAAAGCGTACGAATGAAGCCTTGCCAAGTAAAATAAAGAATAGAAAATAGAATCTTATTTTATTTCCCAGCATACATTTTGACTTGTAGGACAAAATGTTGATGGTTCCTTAGCCATCAATTGTGGCCCAGTGCCCCAGTGCCCCAATCATGACCACAAAGCAACATGCAGAGCAGTAACTAAAATTCAAGAATCATCATAACATTCCTGTCGACTTAAAAGTGTCTCTGAGGTTAGAGATAACAGCAATATATAATCTAAGGCACCCATTTTTAAAGTATTACTTAACATTTAAACTAAAATGCACACTATTGGAAAAACAGCTACCAAATAGCATGTTAGCATTCTAGCTAACATTTTCCCATCGCATCCGCAGTACGGCCTCTTTGATCATCAACCGCAAATCTTTCATTATGCTCAAAGCATATTCCACAAGGGAAGAAGGGGCAACTTCACAAACACAGACGCCAAAGATTCCCAAATGACAGTGGACTTTCAGTATTTTCATGTATACACAGATTTACCAGTATCTAGAATATAGTAGATGTAGTACATTAAACTCCTGTTTTTGTAGTGAATGAATGCAAAACCCTGTGTTGTCGTAGAGTTAAAGGAAACACATAAGAAACACATGAAATGCTAAAGATAAACCAAGTACTGGTGTTTTGTCTGTGATAAACCTCCAGTTTGCTCCCAATGTATGTAAATGCTTTCATTAATGCAGGTGCCCATTGTTCAGTCATATATAGGCTACTTTGGTATACAAGCTTCTGCTTGTGGAAATCTGGCCTTTGGTGGTTAGTCTCTTTCACAGAACAGGACCCATCTTTACTGGCCATGCAGCTTCTCGGAGATAGAACACCATTCAAGGTATGGAGACCCGTATGATTCATAATTAAATAAATGAATACAACATTTTGAAATAAATATATGACCATGAAATAG
>JBAMHX010000025.1:12491531-12503387 GCA_037177515.1 Pseudomugil tenellus | reverse complement strand
TATTTCATGGTCATATATTTATTTCAAAATGTTGTATTCATTTATTTAATTATGAATCATACGGGTCTCCATATCAAGGAGCCGGCATGTGTGTGGTTGACTTCTGTTCTGTGGAGAATTACTAAATGCTTTTCTTGGAAGGAAGTGCAGAGTACTGCTTAGTTTCATTTCCTCATTAGTCAGATGTACTGTGCTTTACTGGCTGCTTTATCTCGTCTCTCCTTATTTTTTCCTTTATCTTCTTTTTCTTTAATCCTGCTCTGACAGTGTCGCCTCCTGGATCAAAGTCTTAATGAGAAGGACAGATTCCGTGCTTATTTATAGGCAAAGCTAAAAGCACTTGCCCACACAAACTCTCACATCTGACACACTGATTACAGGTCAGGGTAGACTGTCTGGTTTGGTGAACTGTGACCAGCAGCATGTGGGCAAAAATTACCATAACTGACCCCAAATACTATAAAGCACATGCATGTGCAGTGCCCGAGTGTGGTTTAATGCTGACATCAGCTAAATATAAGGGGCACATTAAAGTGAAAATGTATGTAGGTTCCAGCCCAAGGTAATGGTTTTAAAGTTGGATGGGGATGTTTCAATGTGGTGCTCATTTTTCAGACAATCTAATAAAGACGGTGTAAAGGTTTTATGCTACATAAATGGATGCTAATGGGAGAGTATGCTTTAAGTTGGCCATTGGAAGAAACACTGCCTGATCATACTTAAAACACTGAAATAACAAAGAGCTATAACATCAGATTGTGTTTATAAATGACAGTTAGTTATTTGTTCCTGTGGCTCACTCTCTCCAATGTAACTCTACATCAACCCACTAGTAGAGGCAGATCTACCAGCTCAAGCCACCCCCTCCCTTGATGGCAGAAACACGAGGACTCTTGTCATTTCTGTGAATATAAGGAAACCCACTTTATGAAGAAAATCTGCTTCCTAATGACCCATAATATGTGTATATTTCTTCATTGCTTCTCTTTAGGGCTTGTGGTTTGGGCTTCATTGATAGTGTTTAGCAGAAAAGTACAGTGGTGGGTAAAAAGGAAATTACTGAAGAGGGCTTCAGAGTTCACTGTGCATGAGATGTGTCAGAGCAAGTATGACTGTGTTTGAAGCATTTCTTTATCTGTGCCTTTATTAGCATAATGAACAGCCTCTTTATCATAGCTGTTAAGATTTAATTAGCTTTGGTAGCCTCATTTTTCAAGTCTGCACTGATATTTGCCTTTCCATACTGATTATCAAGTTGACCAAAAAGTAAAAGAGCTCTGATCTTTCATACTTGCTTCCTTCCAATGTAATAGTTACAGTAGAAAGAGGATGAAGTGTTGTTTATTTCAGCTATAGATTATTCTGTCGACTACTTGCATGGAGAACTTTTCTTTTTTTCTTTCGTGATAAAATGTACATTTATGAATTCACAAAAAATAATTTAAAAAAAAAACTAACAGAGGATGAGGGGACATGATTATGCTTCCAGAAGAGAGAAGAAGAAACAAAACACAACATAATGGGAAGCATGAAAGCAAATGAGACGAAAAGAAACTATCCAAATAATAAATAACATATATTGGCCGATCTTTGCCTTGAGATGACATTGTCGTGAAATGGCGCTATACAAATAAAGTTGAATTGAATTGAATTATATATACAGTCCTTAGGATGGCAATAAATAAATAACATTATTTATAATAATCATAAATAAAGGGAAAATAAAATAAAGTGCTAAATCAATTCAGATAATCATAATGATTTAGATATTACTGAAAATGATAAAAGAATTGATGGGATATTGCAAGGATACTGATAAAAGCAACAATAAGACCGAGTAACGATATATATATATATATATATATATATATATATATATATATATATATACACACAATACAAAACTGAAGAATAAAGAAAGTCCGCATAGTCTTCCCCAAATGCTTTTACATAATAATGTCTGATGCATTTAGCTGTCTATAGCTCAACATATATATATATATATATATATATATTGGAGGCCTCCAAAAGCATCTAAGGCAGAGCTCTTCGAGGGCAACAATCCATTACATTTCATTACATTACAGACATTTAGCAGGCGCTTTTCTCCAAAGCGACTTACATCTGAGAATAAGAACAATAAAGCACTAAATCAAACAGTAGAGGACATCATAGATAAGTGCAGTCGAACTGCTGTAGTGTAGTTGGGCACAGGTGTTGCCTACAGTGCTAGGTGCACTATTTTTTTTTTATCTCTTTTCCAAAACACCTGAGTCAAATCAGGCATCATTGTGCAGAACTTAATTGACTGCTGGATCCAGTCTAGGCGCACTGAAACAGAGATACATTGAAAACCTGCAGGACAGCAGGCCTTAAGGACCAACTTTAGACACCCCTGATCTAAGGTCCATGATTTCTTTAAACCAGGGCTGCTTCTCCTGTGTCGTGCATGTTTTGCTTCCATCTCTACTACAGAGTAATTACTATGTATAATTCATGTATAAACAATCATCCTTATAAGTGACTTATCTGGTTCTTAATCTTGAATATCTGCAAACGTTCAGGTTGCAAAACTGCTGTCATCTGGTTTAGTGACACAACTTATCTCAGTTTTTCCACTCCGAAAGCATCCTTATATCTTATTCTCTACTGATAAATGCTTAAGTGCACATCCTGTTTCAAAGGAGTCTATATATATGCTTCTTGCCTGTTCCTATAAGAGTGAGATATCATCGCAGTTGTAACTCTTTGCTCGGTTTCAGGCTGCTGTTCCAGTCCACCGCCAAATCCCTGTCAATACATTATCACCAAAACTGTTCAAACACTGTCACTGTGTTTTTACTTCACTAATATACATATTTCAACATCGTTAATAAAAATGGTTTTGTCTGTGTGGACAATGAGCATGTTTTTGATCATGCAGTCGTGAAGCGTGATGATAATTCAGCAAGTTTGTTTAAGTTCTCTACTTTAACGGGACACATCAGCATTAGCAACATGTGCTCAGCACATGACATATGTGCTTTATTTGGCACCTCCTGAGAGGGGAAAAAAAGTGTGCAGTGAAGAGTGTGTTTTTCTTGTGTGTTACTTATGCATTAAGTTTCAGGAGGCACTTGGATGATGTCATGGGGAACAAGGTGGTCTCTTAACAGATGTAAATCCCATGGCTTCTGAAATTGGGTAAGGTAAAAGGTTCTTATAGTATTTTGTTTCCCACATTTGCACACATTTTTTTTCCTTTTGTCCTACTTAGAGACACTCTTAAACACAAACACCTAATACCAACAATATTCTATTTATCTTGATGGTTTTATTATTAAGGATTACAAATTTACACACATGCATGCTCACATATCTGGAGGGAACAGAGCACAGAACAAGGGAGTGGCAATGTACAGATCCAGCAGTGGTTTAACCTGGCACTGACCAGCACTGCAGACCAAGATGGAGCCTGACAGCAGCTTAAATGAGTATTTATGTCATAGATGATGCATGCAGGAACATCAGGGCTGTGCCATCATCCACCATGTAATTAGTGAGAGGCTTGAGGTTGCTTTGGACTCTTCTGTGAAAGCTACCAAGTTGCACAAAAGCACTAGTCAGCTGTATGTGAAGTTCGAACAGAATAGACATCAAATGTAGAGAGACTTAAATATTTTAGATGCTTTTTTGAAATGACTAAATCTCAATACAGAGGATGAAGATTGCAAAAAGTTGCAAAAAGTTTAAGGCATAAGATGGAAAACAGCAGAAAAGGAGAGTCCCTGGTTAGAAGTGTTTTATTTTTAGATGAGACGACATTGCCACAATATGATTATATGATGTATCTGAGGGATTCAAGAAAAAGCTTTTCCCATCAAAATATTTGATTAACAAAAATGTTTAACGTTTTGTCTCTGAGCTGTAGTAAACATATTTCTTGTCATCATTGTGTAGAAACACTTCATTGACTTTTTTCAGTTTATTGTAATTATGCATAGTAGGCCTAATTAGTAAATAATACTAAAAAGTAAATAGTTCCCAGTAGCTGTGATACTGTATGAAGGTTTATGTCTGCAGATTATCAGTCTCCATTTGAAAATGCTGGACAACTTGACTTTGTGTCCTTCATATCAGTAGTTCAAAATAATATAATAGCAAAGTTAACAGTGCAGGATGCTCAAAAGTTTTTTCTTTTAATTAATCTATTTTTTGCTCTTGATTATGAAGTATTTATGGTTTCATGCACTTAGTGTCTCTTAGAATTTTTTGGATTTACTTAATTTTTTATTTTGAACATGTATAAGTACAAAAAAAAACACAAAGAACACAAAATAACAAATAATAGACTGAACATGTCCGAAATGATTTAGAAAATGATCTTTAAATACACCAGCAAGTCTATGAAAACATTTATTTATTTGTGAAAAGGGTCAAATAGAAAAAATGCATTTTTCTGAAGAAAAACACTTTTTACAGAGTTATTTTGTTTGAATCAAAATTTTAAGTCTTTTTGATGCCATCCAATGTTTCAAATACTTCACATTCACATATATATCATTACCATGACAGCACAACTATGTTATGTGAGCCAGTCTTTTAATCAATAGTCATTGGGACAACGCTGTCTTCATGTGTGCAAATGGCATTCTGTAGGCATGAATAGATAATTTCTGCTTGAAATCACACCTCTCAATTTCATAAAAAGTCAGATATAGGCCTTTCATTGGGGCCCATGAGAAAAAAAGCCTACTGTATGGGGCCACGTACATGCCTTTGTAAATATTTTACGACACAGTCTGACTTTTGACAAGGCTAATCAAAAACTTTTATAAGGACCAATGTTTTTCTTTATTCCCCTCTTACTGTAAGTCTCAATGAAAAAAGGACAAAACATTTCATCCTGCATCACTTTGGTTTTCTTTGATTGTTCTTCTGCATGCTGTGTGCTTCCTGTGTCTCGTCCCACTCCTTTGGTCTTTCTTTCTCTTCCTTCTCTCTCCCTTCTGTCCCTCACTTCAGTGTGAGACTTAGCACCACACAGGCCCTCTTTATGCACTCTGTTTGTTCTGCAGGGCCAAGTTGCAGCACCATCTCTGCCATGTGCACTGGTCAGTAAGGTCTTAGTCAGACTATGCTGCTGACATTTGAGAGAGGAGATAGCCTGCACATGTTAGCCGCATACATACATAGATACACACATTGTTACAGTTAAAGTTCTGTCATGGCCTAAAATAGTATACGCTGGAATGCATGTATCTCCTGCCATCAAGCAAAAAACAAGGATCTTTCTCACAGCTGGATGAGTCTCCGAGCCAACATTTTTTTTGTGAGAAAGCAATAAAATTCCCTCCCACCCCACAACTAGGAATATTTCTTAATCCTTACAATCAGTAATCATTTTATATTAGAAGGATTTAATGAAATTGGTGTCACATACAAAAGTGAAATAAAAAAAAAAGTAATTATGCATTAGGACTTTAGAAAGTAAAAATTCCAATGCTTTTTGTGTGTATATGCTGTGTATACTGTACTTTGTGTCTGAGAGAACGAGTGCTTCCTGGTGGAATCATAAGCCTTCTCTGTTGAAAACAGGCCAATGGAAAAGAAACGGCCAAATATTTCACTTCATCTGCTGACCTCCACAGAGGGCTCAAAATCTGATTAGATAGCAATTTGTTCCCGTTTTATTCTCACAGACTTTTTATCTCCACCGCCCCCAACTCACTTTTTTTCATTTCCGTTGTGGGCTGTACAGCAGCTGTTTTTCCTGAATCTCTTTCTTGGGTCACATGATGAACTCTAAGGAATTCATGGTTTGGAGTGGTAACCGCTACCTTCTTATCCCACCCTCATATGTTACTTTTTTGTCTTCTTTCCATTTGCCCCAATTCTGTTCTTTTCCTCTTCCAGTACTTTACGCTGCCTTCAGACTACCCCGGAAGGGAGATTTACATATGCATGATAATGTTTGTCTTCAATCATGTATGTTACATTTTTCCCCGTGAAGTATAGGAAAGCTTAATGAAATACTTTCAGAAGTTTGGAAGTAATTTGTTTTCTTCCCAGAGAGTAGGGGTGAATATCTACTGGTATTTTTAGAGCTAAATGTGCTATGCTAAGCTGATTAGCTTAGCATAGGACTTGTGTGAAACAGAATTTGGAGAAAAAGTTAGTGTTCCAAAAATAACCAAAAGACACTCACAAACACACCGGTACAATACATATACAATACATCAATACATAACCTTTAGCAGAGCTGCTCAGTGGGTTTTTTTCTTTCTTTTTTTACATCTGGATTGAGCAAGTCTACCTGTTTTTCCATAGCTGCTTATACATTACATCATCCTAAGCCTACTGGTTTCACTAGTGTGCAAAGTTTTGGTTTAAAATTTGTGTTTCTATGAACAAATGAGTGATTAGACAATGAACAGCTTTCCACAAAGTATTGAAATGTAAAAGGTGAACTGCACACTTTTCTTATAAGATCATTTTTTTCAAGACCATGAATGTCAGCAAAGCCCAGTTGATTAAGTTTTATCATTAGAATTAGCCTCTCCATCTTTACCAAAAGTGATCAGTGATAAGGCTTTAAAGTTTGTAAGATTGCTAAGCAAACTGTCCAAAGTCAATGTTTACTCTAAACACTGCAGGATTTTCATAGGTAGTTGTTTTATTCGTGTTACACAGTGTTTCTTTTGTGTCCAGAAGCTTTGAAGTCATGCTATGTGTTCACTCTGGATCTTATTACTGCAGGGAAGAAAGAATTCAATTTACCCACCTCAGCCTATAGTATTTGTTTAACAAAAGCCTCCAAAGACCTGCAAGCTTTCTGAAAACCTTTATATGTCCTCCAAACATTTTCATTTCTCAGCCTAATAACATGCTGTTCTGAGTCATTTTGAGATTATCTGTTGCAGGACAAACAGATTATAATCCATCAGATATGAATTTCTTAAAATAAACATAGCTAACCAGAATCCTACATAAACACTGATTTTTCCTAATAAGCTAGCTTAAACACTTCTTTTATATTGTTCTTGTTTTCCTTTTTATGTAAAATGATTAAAGGGGGAAATTAAAAATGCAAATTTCAATTCAGGTAACTTACTCTGTGTAACTTTCACCTTTTAAAACTTTTTTTCTCAAACAATCTGTTTGTTGTTTGGTCACTTCACAATTCTTCTTGCAACAGTTCAGAGGAAAACAGGAGAAAATCTAGCTGTAATTGTTTCTATATTTCAGATATGCCTTCGGCTGCAGGGTTAAAGCTTGTTCCTCCTTGCAGAATCCATTTCTCTGTGGCTGCATGCATTTCTAAGCATAAAACCTAAAGCAAACAGATAACTTGGGTTCATGGTGAAAACACACACACCCACAGGGTTGGAGAAATTCATATGAGGTGCATAAATGTGAAGCCAAGTTATTCACCATTTAGCAGGAATTTCTCTCTCTCTCGAGTTGTTCATATGCCAGTTTGTCTGTTAATCTGTGGAGGCAGAAAAAACCCTCTATGGCCAACATCATGACAAGGCAGCAAAGATATGAAAGAGATCTTATGATCTGGTTCACCACATCCCTAAAAATCAAAACTCTATGATGATAGCACAGCAAATCCATATTTTTGTGTTTTCCCAGAGAGCATGCTTTAGTCATGACTCAGCAGCATAACCAATGAACTTAGTTAATTATGTTCTACAGCTTGTTGTCATGATGAAAAGAGGAAACAGCTAATTAAATTAATTTTATTGCTTTTTCGACAGATATTTCTCATCACACAGCAGTATTGGTCTTCATATCATGTAAATAAGTCACTTCTTAGCACCTAAAAATGAATCAGGATAATAATTGTACAAGAAAACACAACAACAGGCTTTGCAGCCATAAGCAAGTTTATGCATGTTTGAAAAAGGAACTTTTCTCTCCTCAATAATGATTTAGCTTGGTCTAGGCTCATGGCCAGAGGAACTGTATCGTAAACAAACAATTAAATCAGGGTGTTTTCTATTTTTCGCTCTTTCTTTTTGGTTGTTTAGCTTTAAGCTGAACTTTCTGGATTACATTGAAACTTGAAATACTGTACAGAACGTGCAACTAATCTGCAAAATACTTTCTATAAAAAGCAAGTTTTAGATCACTGTAAAAATAAGAAGTTTTTACTTTTCACTGATACATAATCAAAATTTGTGTTACCCAAACCAATAAAACTTCACCTGGACCAGTTCACCAGTAACAGTCTGTAACTTTTTTCTCCTTTCAAACATTTAATGTCTTGCTAGATTTTCAAAATTATGTCTCAATGAGTGCAGAGAATGTATTTTTAAGGGTTAGAAAATAATTTGCTTTTTCAGGAAATGTGATTTATTTTATGCTTTTGATGCAGTGTCCACTAAAGTGAACACATCTTTAAATTCTGTTTTGTCGTAGATAGCACATTTGGTATCGTAACACAACTATGTTTTCAGCTGCACCTTTATGATACTTTTTGTATTGTATAAATATACATACAGCAGGTAATTCTGTAAATATTTCAATAGAATAGATGAAAATAAAAAGAGATAAAGTCAAAGATTAAAATGAAAGAAAAACATCACTACATGTCTGCAAAGTAAATATTGTATGTGAAGATGTGAAGATGTGGTACTGTTCAAATCATTTGTGCATCAAAGGGCCCATTTGTAAAGCTGCATATTATTATGTTAAATTTGTAAATGGAAATTGTTGGATTAGTTCTCACAGTAGTGGCATTACTGACAAATACTACTTTTCAAAGCCATACTTGCAATCTTCTTTTAGTTTTCACGTGTAGTTATGCAAATTAAATGCAGAAGTTTGAACATTTTCTTTCCTTTTTATTAGTGTTTTTAAACCTTTATATTAGAGTATAATATGTTTTCCACAAGTATTCTTTCCTATCTCTTTTATACGCCGATGGCAGCCACTTGTTAAATGCTCTAACACACACACACAGCTACACACATGCACAAAATTGTTGCGTGTGGAATGAAAAAGACTGAACAAATATCTGATATCTCTGGTACATGCATTGTGTTGGTATTTTGAAGTGCCATTTTTATAGTGTTTGTGGCATCTCATAGGAAAAGAACTGCTTAGTTAATTATATTTTAAACCATAATTCTTAGTTCCATTTCCGCTGTATGTGACACAGATGTCACCAGCAGTGCTTTTGTGTATTTGTGGGGCCCAGTCATTTATGGATGATGCCTTCCCACATCTGGTGTGTGTTTTATGAGTTTTGAACTGGTGCACAGCAATGCAGGTCATGTAGCTGCCCAGTTGTGGTTGCTTTATAGGGGGCTGGCTGTTGTTATTGCAGCACTAAATGAATGTTTCATTATTTATGTTTCAAAATACTACGAAGTTACATAAATTTGAACCCAAACTGAGCATTTGTGCGTCTTTCTGACAGGATAATGAGCACTGTAATTCATCAGTATTTTATGGATATTACATTCACACAGAAAAATGTGAAATCTGTGTAGACCATGTATATTTAGCTTTTTTTAAGTACACCAACCATTAAATTTGTAAATGAAGCTCTCCCTTCCCCATTGGATATTGTTTATTGAACTTGCTACATAGAAGACAGACTTAAAAGGTCCCCTCCATTTGACTTCTTTTGTAGGGGTGTGTTGGAAAAATCACTGGTCAGTCAAAATGACCACCGGCAGGCTCTTAATCCATAAGGACAGGGTAGAAAGACAGCTGGTGTCGTGTCCACATGCCCACAAGGCAAGAAAAGGTACGTACAAACTGCACAAGCACTCTGGTGCTCTCTGGACAAGGGACTTCTTAAAATTTGCTGACTAAAATATGTAATTTACCAGAAATGCTAACATGGGTAATGCTAACATTAGCACCGGTGACAAGTGCTAATGTTAGCATTTATTTAAAGAAGTTCAGCTCAGGGCATCAGTTATGAATAGTTGAGGAGCTGTTACTTGACTTAGTGTCAGATGGATTTTTCCAGTTTATCCAGGTTTTACTTTGTAGTTTATTTTTAATTGTTTTTATTTAATGTACTATTTTTATTGGAGGTAAAAAGCATTGTTAGTGCAACACAGGGTCATTGCTTCACATAATTTCCTGACATAAACTAATTTGATAATTTGCTGTAGAACCCAACTGAACACGATGAGCACATTTTTTGTTTTGGGTTTAAAGTGGAGCTTTTGTTCAGTGATCAGTCATTTTCCATCAGATATTTTTAGATTGAAAAGTCCTGCAGCAATGTAGCATGCACACTCTTATGCTCAAATAGCCTAATTTGATTAAACATAATTTGCTTGTCTTCATTCATTTTCATTGACTGGTTCTTTGGCTTAGCAAGCTTTTAGATGCCAACATGTCCTGTACATTAAGGTTGGAAGTAGACCACTCAATGGGTGTAACTTTGAATATGTATTTTAAGCATACCTTGTAACTTCCTTTCATTTGACTTGACTTTGATTTGGTTTCTCACGTCGATGATTTTCACTTAATTCAAATTTATAATATCTATTCTGCAGTGATGCACTAGAAATACCCAACATATGTTGTGTTAATTTTTTTTGGAAGCTGCAAAGTCAACACTTTTTTTATTTTTTTATTTTTTTTGCTGGATCATCTTTTGTAGTGGCACTTTGTTATTGCTCCATGTACACGTTGTCAAGAACTGGTGTCTGTAAATGATATGCTGACAAGTTAAAATCTGTCAAACCCCCCACATCTTTTCACCATTCGAGCAGCATTTCACCAACCAAAATTTTAGAGCAGCATCAAATCTGCAAATTAGTCTCCCAACTAGGCTTTTGGTGTTGGGCACCTGCAAAAATATAGCAGTGGCACTTTTCTATTTATATCCCCAAGCTGTCTGACCATTGTTGATTCCTGCGTAACTGAAGGGTGGCGTGTGTGTAGTGGGTGGAACCCCTGACCCTCTTCTTAACTCCCATCTGTAATTATGGAAATGGGTTGAGTTACGGGTCTTAATAGAGGGACACACCCACACTTTAAATCAAAGGACTTGGTGACCATAGCCACACACTGATACAAACACAGAAAAGCATGTTGTATATGCAACTCACACACAACATGTACACTAACCATGGTGCAAAAGAGCTGAACCACAGTGTCTGACTAAGTCTAACTGGGTGTGTTTTTCTGAGAAGGATCAGTCAGGAGGTATGTGATTCTGGACTGCAGGGAAAACAGTCATCTCTTCCTAATAGTTTAATTCCAAATAAAGTGCTTCTTCATTTCTATTATAAAAAAACAGTAGAGACTTAAAGTACATTTCCTCTTTTTTAATTAAATTTTCCTTTGTTGTGTTTAGCAGAAGCTACAGCAGGATGTGGTCATAGATCAGAGAGTTCAGCCTTCACAAGAAAAAGAACCTGTAATCTGGTTTAACATGCTTGTAGAACATTTCATAACAGCAGTTCCGTAACCTTCCTTCTTTTCTTCAAATCCAGACACACGGGAAAGCAAATTTCCATTCACTTCAGCCCCATGCCTATCCTTTTGGCTTTCCTCTGAAACACAATTCCTGTGTGGTTTTCCTCTCCCACCTCAGCCTATTCTTGGATGTTCTCTTTTCTAAGCTCTACTTAACTCGTTTTACAAAACAAATGAAATGGTTTATGCTTTAAATATATGTTTATGAAATTCCCAAACTTGCTGGAGCAGAAAAAGACCCAAAGAAACATTCCAGAGCCTGCAGGAATTATTCTAGGTTGTTTTCAAGAAATAGCAGGTGCCATCGTAACACTACAAGTGAGATTTCACTATTTCTTAGGTTCTATCTATCTATCTATCTATCTATCTATCTATCTATCTATCTATCTATCTATCTATCTATCTATCTATCTATCT
>JBAMHX010000025.1:12469905-12485716 GCA_037177515.1 Pseudomugil tenellus | reverse complement strand
AACATAACTTGTAAGACCAACAGAATGATATCTAATTGATTTATTACTTCAAAATTATAACATTAAAATCTGTCATTTCAGCTGTTGCGTTCTACATTACACAAACTACTACTTTATTGCCACTGGATACTGAATGAAACCTTTAGAAATTTGAACTCTGGGGCTTTAGTTTTCTGTGCCATTACAAACTGATTGAACATGATCACATGTGCAAAACTGGTCTAACTTTGTTTAGTTCACCAGATTTTAATGTTATAATTTTGAAGTAATAAATCAATTAGATATCATTCTGTTGGTCTTACAAGTGATGTTGAGTATGTTTAATCCAGTAAAGGATTAAACATACTTAATTAAAGGATTGCCAATTCACTTATTTTGCATATTATTATCTCTGATCTGAGATTACAGGGAAGCAAACATATGACACCTGTTAGTCAATGTGCTCATAAAATGCAATTTCTCACAGTGTTTTCTTTTTAGGAATTTATTTTCTAGATTGGCTGACAGATTCCAGACCAGTAACATTTTTATTGCCCCTTAAAATTAAAAGCAGGGTGTAAACCCCTAAACTGCTTCACCGTTTATTGGTGAAACAGTTCAGGTTTATTTATTGACATATTATTGGTAATGGCAACTTAAGATCCATGTCTAATGCTCCATACAGCAGGAAATGTTAAAATAAAACATTTTTCAAGGAAACATAGTAATGTAATTTAATGTAAAAGGTTGTACATGCAAAAAGTTGCAAAGATTTGTTGACTTTTTGAGAATATTATCATTAATATTCCTTATTCAAAGTCGGGTTGTTTGCTTAAAAAAGAAAAAGACAAATGAACAGAAGAATCAGACTACACACAAAAAGACCCCCTTGCTGTATTATACTTGTGACTTATTATGCAGCAACCAACATTAAATACCATTTCAAATTATTTTAAATCTATTTTCATCTTTTGTGAGACCATAATTATTATTTTATGAGTCGTGGGATTATTATTATTCTTCATTCATTTTAAATCAAACATGATTTGTCTTACCTGATGCTCACTATAAGATTCCAACTGTTTCAGACATAACTTTGCATCTCTACATATTGTCTGCTAATGCACAGAATAGGTTGACAGTTGCTGTAAATTAGTTGCAAACTTTGATTGATTTGATACCATCTGTCATCTCATCTCCCACACAGACCCTCCTAAAGGCATGTTGATGGCAAGTAGCATGTCAACCACATCTCTCATTATCTTTTGTTGACATTCCCCTGTTGGAGCTGATCTGCAGTCCCAGCAGTGGTCTGACATCCTAGGGCATGTGTGCTCAGAAGGCTGTGGTTCTGGGAAATGAAAGGAAAGATTAGAAATCGAGCTGAAAACTCAACATAAATGAGAGTCTATAGAAAAACCATTCACTTCCCAAAATAGTGTTATGAGATTTTTATATGCATAGCAGCAAGACTGGAATATCCTCTTTACAACTTCATGCAGCCCTTAAATCTATCACTCCACATTTTCCAACTTTTTTTTAAGCATCAAACTGTTTAATTTTTGGCTAGAACAAGATTTAAATTGCTGTTATGATCATTTTTTTCTTTTTCTGCAGATGTTAGCGATAGAAAAACAAATCCATCTGATGAGTTTTGTCCAATTTCCAATTCTTAAGCAAATTTTTAGACCCATTTATTTTGATTCCTGTACACATAGTTAAAAAGAAATTCTGCATGGCTGCAGAGACTCCCATCTCATCCTCCTCTCATTAATGACAGGAAATGCTTGTAATCTTCTCTCTCCCTCAACTGTAACATAAACAAGTTGTTCTCCCCTCGACACGGGATGAGCTGTTTGCCGTAGAGAACACTGAACTCAGATCAGTGGGGAATAAAAATCTGTATTATATCTCAATCAGGTGAGAAGCAGAATCAGCTGGTGGTGTTTCCAAAAAACGTTGTAGGATGATGAATGAATTTGTATGCAGTGTGATTTGTGGGTCACCCACACATGTTCTCGTACTATGTCTGTGAATATCTCGAAACACCACAATGGTTTTGGAGGTTGGGGTGTAAATGCGGGGGCAGAGTTTGGGAAGTCTGCTTAAAGTTGGCTCGCCAGCATTACGGCTGTAAATACCACAACACAAGTCAGAATAAGCATCCCCATTACATGCAGAATTGAAACCAGCTCTTTCTACATAACATATTAATACTTTATAACTACATGAATCTGTTTACTTCTGGACTCTCTTTGCTTTTGGACTTGCAGACATTTCTCACAGCATGCATCAGCAACATAAGCTCACCAGAATGAGGAGAATAATAGAGGAAACAGAAAGATCGCCTTTTTTGTGCTGTCAGTGCCGGCGGGAGATTTGGTCTTTTGATAGCATCTCTGGTGTTCTTCCAGTGTTATTCAGCAGCAATCTGTTAGAGGTTTGACACAGCCATTTGTCATGATATCAGCAGGGAATGATGTCCAGCATACACTGCATATATTTCACCCACCTCTTTATTGTGACAAGCTGAGATGTCTGCGGTTATTTGGCAAACACTGAGGAATGTTGGACTCCTGTCCAAGGAAACCATTTCCTATCTGCTGGAATTTTTTTCCCAAACCAAAAGAGCTGCTGTTATTGATAATGCTTTGATCTGTTAGAAACAGGACCCTTTCTCGCTGTGTATGTCCTGCTATGTTGCTTTGATTTCTATTATAGAGCACAAGCTGAGGCTTGTTTGTAGACAAAACTTTGTAATTTTATAATGACTTTGTCAAAACTTAATGGAGTTGTTAGCTTACCAGAACCCATGTGTATTTTTATGTCTGTTTGAAGCAAAACCCACTGAGGCCTTCAGCCCAGTCCGCTGTTAATGTACACTTTTTATCTTAGTTTTCACAATCATTACATATTAAATGATTTACTGTTATTCTAATGTGTAAGAAAATACAGATAAATCATTTTGAGAGAGTGAAGTAAGCTAAAGCAGTTCCCGGTCTAATGGTACATATATGCAAATCTTAATGTATTATTTTTTGCATTTATTATTTTCCATCCACATATTCACATATCTAAGGGCAGCTAGTTCTATATTATATTTACTTTGTCCCAAATTGGTTCAAACTCATTATTTTCAGGTATATAAAAAGATAATTGCATGCCACTTGCTCTGCTACACATTCACTGTCTGCTTCTTTTGGCCGACACAAAATTGTGAGACAGAGTATGGGGGCAGACTGAGCTCTTAGTGGTGTGGAAATAGAACCAGTTGTGACGAGCAATGGTATTAAGAATGGCACAATCTGTTTTTACCACTGTGATGTGAGAAGCAGGCTGATGAGTGGTAATCCATCCTGTAAGACCACAGTATTACTAGTAGTAACTTGATTGATTGGTGTCACCATGAATGCATCACAGAGACATCTGATTTACTGGCAAGCTTAATTTAAAAGGTTTCTATGGAAGCCTAAAAGACCTCCACTGTATTTGTTTGAGGTAATTCTGTCACTTTTAGCTTTTTTCATTGTTGGAATAACTTATCTGTTTGCTTTTCTCTTATTCGTTCCCCTTTAAATCTGGTCCCTATTTTCTACCACTCCTGTTTTTTGTTAATTTCCTTGATTAGCTTTTTATTCGTCATCGGCCATTTATGTAAACCACATGGGCCTCTAGGAATAGTACCAAATTAGTGCACTTCAACCGCCCTAGTACTAAAATGAGCCACATGTTCGATCAAATGAAAAAAAACAACTTTTTTTTCAAAGCTTCTGAATCATGGATAAGTTGCTTATTTCATTGGTAAGTCATGATGTATGTAAGTCCCTGCAGTAGATTGTGTGTGTGGTAAAACACTAAGAGTTGTGTTAGTATTGCTTTTTAGCACAATCTCTGACTCATTAAGTTCATTGGAGGAATGAGTAAATGAAAGAAATAGATGAAAGCATGTGTACACCTGCTCAGGCTTTGTGGGTTTTCTAGCTAAAAGGCAATGTGTGTGTGTTAAGTTAAACGAGTCTCCCTCTGGGATGAGAAGATGTGAAAAATAGCAGTCAAAGATCAGAGAAGACAAAAGGATCCACACAGGCTATTATAAATGTCCTCTGTTCCTCTGTTATACCTTGTTTTTCATTTTTGTTTTACATTTTATTTAAATTTCCGCACCTTTTTTTCCTGCATCTCTACTGCTGTAAATAAGGACTAGGGATGTGCACACCTGATCAACTAAGCAATTTGTCAACATGGTATAGAAAGCTGATAGCCTTTTTTGAAGTTGTCTGTTTTTGTGTGGACAACTGTTACATCTGTAAAGACATGGTGGTGTTTAAAGTGCATTATTAAAAAGAACAGTGTGGCCCCTTTAAGGTCGAGCAAGAGAGGGGGAGAGAGAGGGGAGAAAAAGATTGAAGACACACTAACATATTTCACACAAAGGTAGTAGAGTGGGAAGAACTTGTTTTTATCCTCTACCTGTTCTGGAGGATCCTAGACAAAGAAACAATTCTAGGCAGAATATCTGACCATCATGTTCCTAACTATTAGTTTTGCTCTTCCGGCTACATTAAAAATAATGATAAACTAGTACTGTTTTAAAAGGTAATATTGCTTCAGAAAAAAATTTAAAATAACATTTTCATTACTTAAACAATGGCCAAATCTCAAAGATGGATACACGGGTCGCATTTTAATCAAAAGATGACAGAACGGAGAGATTAGTCCCTCATCCCACTAACTAACGGAATGGCTAGATGACAGTTCAGGGTTCTAGTTGTTTAGCTCCATTCATCGCGATCAGGATTCAGTATGTTAAAAATGTGGGTTTCTTTTGGGTCTATTGTTGCTGCTGCGCTCCAGCTTCCTTTTCTTTTTCACTGAAATCTTTTTAAACTTCATTTATTTTCATTATCTGGTCGAAGTGACAGCTAGCTATAGCCTCCGCTGCTGCCTGCAGCGGCACGATATTTACTTTGGCAAGCTGCCACAAAGTCTGTGTTTCTGGCATATTTATGGTTTTATAGTCAATTTCTTCCTTTTTATTAAGCTGTTGGTCTGTGTTCTTTTACTTCACTTCACTTTACTTCACTGTGGCCACACGTCTCTCTACCTGGTTCTCATGCTGCCCTCTCTGACAGTCTCAAAGTCACTAAACAACACATTACACTTTTAAGTCCGCCCAATTGTCATCAAAATAAGGTACGAATTAAAAGATACTTCATGAACTAACCTGCAATAATAATCAGAGTACTTACAGGCTCTTTGTGCTGCGCTGCTGCAGGTGGAAGCAGGTGTCATGCTAATTAGTTAGCCTTCGCTTCTAATTTGCTGCTGATCGTTCGTAGCCGAGATATAATTCTCAATCTGGATGCAGTTCTATCGGTTTATGATCAACGAAATAATAAGAGCAGAAGAAGATCCTCTTGGTGGGTGTTTTAAGTTCAGCGCTGCGACTCATTGTTGTGAAATCACCTCATCTCTCTGCATTATCTTGTAAGTGACTTTATGGTTGTTACATGCTCCATTCATAAAATCTTGAAGTTTCTTCAAGTTTTGTATGTATCCAACAACAGCACAGGTCATCCCAGAAGACATTTCCGTGAATATATCGAATTAAATCACCCTTCTAAAATATGCGTTTTTCTATGCATTTAGCGAGGACCGGAAGTGATGATCCGAACAGGGGAGAAAAAGTGTCATGGCAGCCTCCAGTGGTGGATAACTATAGGGAAAAATAGGAAAATTATCATGTAAAGGAGGGAAGATTTATTGTCTTGAAAGCTGAAACAGAGCCAAGTCAAAACACTAACAAATCTAAACATTTGGCATGGGTAATGACAATAGAGAATGTTATTGAAACCTTGGACTGTTTCTGCATCATTGATTAAAATAGTATAAAATAAAAATAACTTAGCTGCACTAATAATCAGAGTACTTACGAGGCTAATTGTGTTGCAATTCAATAGTTTCGATCGAAGCAAGTGTCTCATCGGCTGCATCATGGTATCTAGTTAGCCTTCACCTCTAATTTGCTGGTGATTGTTAGTAGCCCAGATATAATTCTGGATCTGGACGCAGCTCTGTCAGTTTATAATCAACAAATAATAAGATCAGACCAAGACACTCTTCGGTGGGTGTTTTAACTTAAGCTCTGTGAGCCATTATTGTGAAATCTCCTCATCTCATTTAACAGGGAGCCAATAAAGAGAGCCCAAAACTGAAGAAATATGATCTCTTCTGCTAGTTCTTGTCAGATCCCTTGCTACAGCGTTTTGGATCAGCTGGAAACTTTTCAGGGCATATTTGGGACAGCCCATGAATAAAGAATTGCAGTATTCCAGTCTTGGTGTAACAAAGGCATAGACTAATTTTTATGCATCACTCTGAGACAGGATGTCCCTAATTTGTTTAATCCCAAAATTACGCCGATGGAAGAAATCGGTTCTAGAAACTTGTTTTAAATGCAAGCCAAAGGACAAATCCTGGTCAAGAATAACTCCAAGGTTCCAAGGAGCCAATCCCAGCAGTCAATGGGCAAGAGGCGGGGTACACCCTGGACAGGTCGCCAGCCCATTACAGGGCCACACATATAGACGAACAACCATGCACACACACACTCACACCTATGGGCAATTTAAAGTCCGCAATCAGCCTATCCCCAAGGTGAATGTCTTTGGACTGTGGGAGGAAGCCGGAATACACAGAGAGAACCCACGCTAACACAGAGATAACATGCAAACTCCACACAGATAGACCACCGCCCGACTCAGGGATCAAACCGGCAACCTGTGGCTGTGTGGCTACAGTGCTAACCACCTCGCCACCTATCAGATAAATATGACTTAAACCAGCTTAGTAGAGTCCTTTAATACCAATAACATCTTCCAGCCTCTGTAGCAGAATGTTGTGATCTATGGTTTTGAATGCAGCACTGAGATCTAACAAGATAACATGTTGGAGGTTTAGGACTTTGAAAGTGACGGTTCAACATAAAATTGGTGTGTGGCTGGTTCAGATGGTGGCCAAGGTAGTGTATGATGATAACGATAATGAAATCATTATCATCCACTACTATGAAATTTTAATATAAGATTTATATAATCCTTTATGAATCTGTATGGCTGGACGCTAACATCTTGTTTGAGAACAAGAAGAAGGGGTTAAGATACCAGGAAGAGGGTGGTCAATGGGTTCAAATTAGTTAGCTCTGCCTCAAAGACATCAAAGGCTGTAGTTCAGGAGGGATAACAGTCATCTGTCAAACAAAAGGTCAGTGGATCAATTCCACACTTTCCCTGAATACATGTTTAAGTGTCCTTGAACAAGACAAGTGTCTGTGTGTGAGACATCTAGTGTAATGTCCTTTCAGTAGCCAACATGAAAAGATAAATGCTATAGCATTTCATACGTTGCACAATTAACTTTTTTTGTTGGTAGCAGTACTGAAACTAAAAAAAAATTCTCTAATGCAAAAGCATATCAGGTCGTATACATTAGTTTTCCATTAAACATTAAATGCATTGGTATTAGACTACATAAATAAATAATAATAAAGGCTTCTAACCACTTTGAGTGCCGTTTGTCTCTTAACCGTAGAGAACCAGGGGAGCGTCCCTGTACAACCAAATAGCGCTCCGTGCAGTTTTATGTCTGAATTTTTATCAGTCTGCTTGACTTTTGCTTCTTGTGTTTGTGTGTTTGCAGGTCCTACCGTTCCCCAACCAGGTGGTTTATAATCGTGTTGGGAAGTGCGGCAGCCGGACAGTGGTCATCTTGCTGAGGTTACTGGCTGAGAAACATCAGTTCAACTTAGTCTCCTCAGACATCCACAATAAAACACGCCTCACAAAACATGAACAGGTAAAACAAACATGGTGTAAATATTGCATAAAGATGCAAATGGGATTCCTTTTATGCTCACCATCTAATATACACTGTAAACCTGCAAAATAACCTGGTAAAATAGTTTCATTCTAACCCATTGAAAGGAAGTCAACCATTTTAAAAAGTCAATTGGAAATTACTAACAATAACTTTGGGTTATCTTAAGCCAAAATGAATCTACTATTAATCTAGTAATAGATGTGCTAATAGAAATCGGTGCTAGTTGTTTGAAATTTATTTCTTTGAATTTATGTGTGTATAAACCGCAAACATGTGGAGGAGGCAGCCCAGATGAGCTCTCTTCTGGCTAAAAGCATTAAGCCTGTGAAGGTTGGATCACTTTGTAGCCTTTGTTACAACCTAAACTGGTGCCAAACGAAATGCAGAGTTGTAAGATGGATTTGAAGGAACCTTTGAACTGGGCAGTACTTGGCATGCCATTATTACCTATGTAGCCGACGAATCGGCACTTTGAAATGCGCAGACCAAGAATTGGGACACAGCTTCTGATTCTGATGCTGCTGCTTCTTAGATGAACTAGAGTCTGCTTTGACTTTCATTGTAGCTGGCTTGTGTTGTGTTTCCAAACCATCTGTTGTCTATCTGAACTCCAAAGTACTTGTATTTCTCTACCGCCTCTTTTTCCTGGATGTAAACAATGTTTTGTTTGCTCAACAAACATCTCCTTTGAGTTTTGTTTGTATTTATAATAAGGTGATTATTTCCAAACCATCTAACAAATTAAATTCTTTGTATTCAGCTTTTTGTCCATCACCAATACATCCCACAACTGTAGTCATCATTCTATGAATATTTCTACAAATAACAGGAGTCTGAATTGTCTTGGAAGTCTAAGGTGTAAACTCTTTGAAGACAACTGGTGCCTTGTTACCTTATGGTGCTCCAGTGCTACTGAACACCATGTAAGACACATTTCTCACAAAACAGAGAAGCCTGAATTGCATAAAAAGTCTGATTTATCTAAGTGAGAGGGGCCTCTCTGAAGCCAGTAGATGATGCATCCTTAACTCCCAAGCCCATTACAATAACCAAGCTGTAATGTGTCCTGAAAGATGGTTACTAAGGCAAACCAGTGCAAGTCTCTCACAGCCAATAACCATCTCTTGTTATTGTTATGATGTGAGATGTAGGGCGACTAGTATACTACATACTAGTCATTTACTTCAGATGGTTTGGGTTTGATGTGTACCTGGACAAGGCAGGATGTTTTCCACACTCAGCACAGGAACTCCTTTTTGGCTCAGGCAGGTGTTGTACAGGTGCTAAAGAATCCAAAATAGCTTTCACAATCTTGAGAATGATGCCATCTAGACCCACAGACTTGGTCTAGATTGGTGTGTTCAGTTTTTTCATTTGACTGCAAGAAACAGACAGGCTGGAGATCAGAGCAGAGGAGGTCTCTTTGTGTTCTGATGTGGTAAATGGACTTGTAATTATTTAGCACCTTTCTAGCCAGCATGACCTCACAGAGCACTTTTCACTGAATGTAACATTCATGTTCAGTACCTTTGCCATTTACACACACACACCCATGTATATAAGAGGAAATGCAAGGTTCATTGTCTTTCCGGAAAACACTTCGGCAAGCTCCAGGGAAAGCCTGGAATGGATATGTTGACCTTGGAAGATGGAAGACGACTGCTCCTCTTCCTGAGCTACACCCATGTGCCAGGAGGTAAAGCTGTGTTAAGCTCTATGACTGAAATGAAGGGTGACGGAGTGAAGGTGTGATAGGAAAACTGTGGCCTCATTGAGAGGATGTGTAGTCTTTGGGGCTGGGGGCAGAGGGTAGATTGATATTACTGCAGAACCTGTTCAGCTCTTTAGCTCTGTTTTGCCTTCCATCAGTCTGACCATTGATGATCATTCAGATTCGTGACCACTCTTCCCTCATGTTGTTCTGCTTGAGTTTGTCTGTCACACACTCAGTTATGGCACCTTTCCATGTGGTTCACAGAGGACATTCTTGTCTGTAGCCTCTATAAGCCCCCTCTCAGAGCATCGTCACTTTCATTTGACCAGGTTTTGTGTGGTGACTGGTTGACCTGAACGATTGGTTTGTAGATGGAACTGAGAAGAACCATATTATAATCTAATCTATATGAAGCAGACAAGGCACAAGAGCTGTATGCAGTTATAACACTTGCATAAAATAGGTCCAACACCTTATTTTCTCTAGGGAAAGAGCTGATAGACTGTTGGAACATTGGTAACTTTGCAGAAAGAAATGGGAAACTGTGTTGAATAAGCATGTCTTCTAATATAAGACATGTTTCAGATGGCGCCAACTGTCCCTTTTGTCAAAAAAACTAAATACACGTTAGAGTCTGGGATGTGTTCATGCTGCTAAGTCTTGTTGAAACACATAACACTACATTCCCTTTACTTTTTTGAGACCTTGTGAGCACCTCCAGCTTGTCCATTTTGTTAGCTAGCACTCTCACATGATGGTTGGAATAAATGGTTTGAATTCCCATCCTTTTTCTTTGTGTCTCTCCTTACCCTGCATGCTCTTTGCTTCCTCTTTAACTCATTTAGGATTTGATGAGTTATTTTGCTTATTATTTCAGCGTTGGAGTGGAAATCAATGATGCATTCATTATTAACTGTAACTCCCCTCTATGTTCAGCCAAGCCTATGTCACTTTCATTTATGCATATGCAGCAGCCCTACAGTGTATGTTGAAACAAAGCCTCCCTGAACTGCATTATGTGCAGTTCATTCAGAGTAATAAATAGATTGAGACATTATTGTGATTATGGCATGTGTAAGGGTTAACCTTAGAAGATGCAGGATGACGACGTCCCCTTGGGTGTACAACCACATAACATGCAGAAGAATACACCGACCTCAATATGGGCAGATCTCTGTTTTACTTAGTTTCTTTTTTTCCCACTCGATTCACATTCCATCACCAGTACATATAGGTTTGGTCGCAACCATGGCTGGAGCCTTCAGTGGCTCCAGCCACTGGAGAGCCCTCTGGTCCGTTTCAAGAGTAAACTCCCGTCCCAGCAGATAGTACTTGAAAGAGTTTCATGGCAAGGCATTCCAACTCACAGTTGAGTATCTGGTCCCTCGAGGAAACAATTTCCGACTGATATAAGCCACTGGTTTCCTGTCCTCTCCTTTTCCTTGCAGTAACACCCCACCAATGCCCCTGCAAGATGCATCTGTCTGCACTGTAAATGGTAGGTTGAAGTTTGGACTCTGTAATACTGCCTCCTGGCACAAAGATGCCTTCAAATCCTGGAAAGCTTTCTCCTGTTCTTCTCCCCAGACAATCTTTGTCTTGGCGGTACTGGTAAGGTCAGAAAGCGGTGCAGCACATGCCGAGAAGTTCTTGATGAACCACCGGTACCATTCAACCAAGCCCAAAAAGGACTTCACTTGCTTCCTGGTTGTTGGCCTCTCATAAGCTCTTGACAGCCTCCAATTCGTCCTTCACTGGCTTGATTACTCCACCTTCTAGAATGTGACCCAGATATTGAAGCTCATGTTTTGCCAATGCACACTTCTTGGGGTTTATAGTCAAACCAGCCTGCTGGATCCTCTGCAGGACTTTCTCCAGATGAATCAGATGTTCCTCCCATGTGTTGCTGTAAATGACAACATCATCAAGGTAAGCTGCCGAGAATGACTCCATACCTTTCAAGACCTTGTCCATTAGCCTCTGGAATGTGGCTGGTGCACCATGAAGTCTAAAGGGCATCTTGGTAAACTATCACAAGCCCTGTGGAGTTCTGAAAGCAGTAACAGGCCTTGCAGCCTCAGTTAAAGGGACTTGCCAGTACCCTTTACAGAGATCAGGTGTACTGATGAACTTTGCTTGACCAACTTGCTCAATGAGATCATCCAACCTTGGCAGTGGATAAGAGTCAAACATTGACTGGGAATTTACCTTTTGGAAATCGATACAGAAACGGATAGTTCCATCCTTCTTGATCACCAACACCACTGGGTTACTCCACTCACTGGTAGAGGGCTCAATCACACCTAGCTCCAGCATTACCACAATCTCTTCCTTCAGCACTGGAACCAATCTCTCTGGGATCCGATACATTCTCTGTCTGATAGGAGTGCTGTTTTTTAAATGTATGTCATGTTCCACCAGACTGGTTGTCCCTGGCTTTTCCTGAAAAAGGTCAGCTGGAATAATGGACTCCAACTCCTGCTGCTGGTTAAGAGAGAGATAAGACGGATCTCCATGTACAGATGAGGAACAACTGTTAGGTGTAAACTCACTATCCACGTCGTCCTCCTCTTTCACCGCTTGAACAAACAACTGCTGGGGATTCCCGGGTTTTCCGCTCTTTCAGCAGATTGATGTGAAATGTCTTTTTTTGGATTCCGTCTCTCGGGCATCTCAACCTCATATGTGACTGGACCCAGCTTTGTAACAATGCTGTATGGACCTTGCCATTGGGCCAAAAGTTTATTCTCTGTTTTTGGTAAGAGTAGCAGCACCTGCTGGCCTGGTTCAAAGGATCTTTATCTAGCCCCCTTTTCGTAACATGTTTTCTGGCCATGTTGAACTTTTCGCATCTGCTTTCTCACTAGCTTTGTTGTCTTCTCCATTCTCCCTCTATTTTTCAGAACATAAGTGAGAACATTTGTTCCTGTTCCTCCTCCACTGCCTGTCCAGGACTCTTGGAGTACATCAAAAGGACCCCTCACTTGTCTGCCATACAAAAGCTCAAATGGCGAAAATCCAGTTGATGCTTGAGGCACCTCTCGTTACGCAAAGAGAAGATAAGGCAACCACCTATCCCAGTCTTTTCCTGATTGAAACAACTTTCTTAAGCATGCTCTTCAGTGTTCTATTGTATTGTTCCACAAGGCCATCAGTCTGGGGGTGGTAAGGTGTGGTCCTTATACTCTTTATTCCTAACAACTTGTAAACCTGCTTAAGTGTATTTGATAGAAAATAGGTTCCCTGGTCAGTCAATATTTCTGCGGGGGTTCCTACCCTTAAGAACAGTTGAAGTAGCGCATAAGCTATCTGCTTAGCTGTGAAGAGGAAAAGCTTCAGGGTAGCGAGTACTGTAGTCACATACTACTAGAATAAATCGATTACCCACCTGTGTTCTTTTTAGTGGGGCCTACAACATCCATCGTTATCCTACTAAAAAGGACATCAATAATGGGAAGTGGTTGCAGTGGAAACTTGGGGACATTTTTGCTCCCTGCTAACTGACACACTGGACATGACTGGCAATATTTCTACACTGCGGTGTAGAGACCCGGCCAGTAAAACTGGCTAGCAATCCTGTCATAGGTCTTTTTAAACCCTAAATGCCCTGCCCACGGAATATTATGACCAAGATCTAAAACCTGACCACTCAGCGCTTGTGGAACCACTAGCTTCTCCATCTCACATTCTGCAGACCGATGATACAGCAATCCCTCCTGAAGGATATATTGCTCTCCTACCTGGTTAGTGGCAGCGTTTCCCTCCTGAGCAGACACTGCTTGTTTAAAGACATCCTTCTGTGACTCATCCTATTCTGCAATTGCTGAAAATCAATTGGCATGTTAACATCACAGTCATTGGGATTTAGAAACTCTTGTGACCCAACTTTTACAGTTCCGGCCATTTTCTCTTGTCTTCTCCTGCGCTTACTCACTTTCTTTAACCATGTTTTTTTGTAAGTATATCAGATTCAAAGTAAGGCAACTCTGACCAGATATTCAGCTCAGTTTGGGCAGGCACCTAAGGGATTTGCTGCTCCCTTACAACCCCATCCACTTTCACATGGTTCCTGGCTGTATTCCCTTTCCCCAAAACCTGAAACTGCCTTTGTGACCTTGTTACCACATTTACTGGTTTACAAGACTGAACCAACTTTTGCAGGACTGGGATGTTTTGCCCCAAAATAACCTGGTGGGCTAGATTCTCCACCACCCCCACAGTTAACAGGTAAGTTTGCCCAGTTACTTCAATATATACTGCTGCAGTGGGATAAACCTTATGATTACCATGGACACAAGAAATATCTAGACCCAGTAACTGACATTCATCCCTCAAGACTAATGGATGGACAAGTATCTGCACACTACCGGTGTCTAAAAGGGCTTGAACTGGCTTTCCATCAACCTTTACCTCCATTATTTGCTGTCAAACTCCACACTGAATATTTTTAGGCCCTGGTCGAGGCACAGTACAAAAGTATACAGTTTTGGCTTTTCTTAATGGACATTGAGGTTTAATGTGTCCTTCCTGGTCACAAAAATAACAAACAGGGTTATCTGAGGGCCTGGACTTACTAAAAGATAAATTTTTCTCTCTAGGCCTGGCTAGCCCAGCCATCTGACCTGGACCCTGACCCATGCCCGACCCCACAGACTTACCTTGGCCAACACCAGCCTTATGTTGTGGATCATAGCGAAACGTCTTTGGTCCCCGTCTTGCCACAAGAAAGTTCTTCACCAGCTCAGCTGCCACTTTAGCTGTATGCGGATTGCGTTCTTTTACCTACACTTTCAGTTCTGGAGATAGCGAACGGAAGAACTGCTCCAATAAAAGGACTTCCCCAACTTGCTCCTTTGTTTGCTTTTCTGGCTGCATCCATTTATGATAAAGGTCCTTTAGTCTATTATAAAACTCTCGGGGTGTCTCACCAGGTTGGTTATCTGGATCTCTGAATCTCTGTCTGTAATCGTCTTTACCAATTTCATATTTCGTTAGAATGGCCTCCTTAACCAGGTTGTAGTCACCTTTCTCGTCTGCCAACATGACCACATATGCTGCACGTGCTTTCCCAGTCAGATGTGGAACAAGCCTCACCACCCAATCTCTCTCTGGCCACTGATAAGCTGCTGCCAAGCGTTCAGACGTAGTCAGATACAGCTCATTATCATCTCCTTCTTCCAATTTGGGGATTGCAGACTTGGCCCAACTCCCTATTGCGGGTTCACTTCTAGCAGGCAACTGAAGCTCCGGTTCTTCTTCCTGCTCAGGAGAATTAATTCGGGGTTGAGATCCACTACCCTGTTGCATTTCCAAATCATCTCTCAGATTATTGACTTGAACCTGTATCTGTCACCATCTTTTCTCCTGCTTGATAGCTTCTTTATCCCAACTGGCACTCAGGTCACTCTGGAATTGAAGGCACCTCTGCAACATACTGGAGATGGATTTCATATCCACTGGTTCTGATAGCTCCTCCTCAGATTATGTGGCTATAGGCAGGCCTCCTGAAGCTTCCTCTCCTGGATCTTCCACTGGAGCACTGTCACTAGACTTATTGGAGTTAGAAGTATGTTTTGGTCCCATGTTGCCATCTATATGGTGCACACCTAGATCAGCAGTGATGCATCCCACTTCTGACACCAAAATGTAATGGTTAACCTTACAAGATGCAGGATGACGACGTCCACGTGGCTGTACAACCACATAAGAACATGCAGAAGAAGACACGGACCTCAGTATGGGCAGAGCTCTGTTGTTTTACTTTTTTTTTTCGCTCGATTGACATTCCATTACCAGTACATTTAGGTTTGGCCGCAACCATCTAATACCATCACAGGAGTGTATTTACAATTCTAACCTCCAAAACATGCAACACTGTTCAAAAAGGACTAAATTACATAACTAAATTACTAACATATCTACTTATTTACAACAATCATTACACAACCAATACCAGTAAAGTTATTTAAGATTAACATCTCTCCCCCCTCTCTCTTCATAGGCCACTTGGTTAGTGCCAATCAGCCTAATTGAGCACACCAGGTCCTTATCAGCAACATTCATGGTGCGCCTCCATGATAGTGCTGATCTCCATGATCACCTCAGAGAGAGAGAGAGAGAGAAGGGTTCGAAGAAAATCAAGACAACCAATGAAACTCAACTTAATGTACACTCACCGGCCACTTTATTAGGTACACCATGCTAGTAACGGGTTGGACCCCCTTTTGCCTTCAGAACTGC
>JBAMHX010000025.1:12455738-12469805 GCA_037177515.1 Pseudomugil tenellus | reverse complement strand
GGAGATTGTCTTGACCATGAAACATGCCTAAATGTACTGAGTTGCCGCCATGTGATTGGCTGATTGGAAATTAAGTGGTAATGAGCAGTTGGGCAGGTGTACCTAATAAAGTGGCCGGTGAGTGTATAATCAACTAAAAAGGGTCCATCTTTAATTAAATTATTACATTAACAAAACACAATAAAACATTCATGTTTTAGTGTCACCTGCGATGGGGAACCTCCTTAGTGAGGAGATGCCTGCATCTTCCTCACAATATGGTTACATAATCACCATAATGATTGTCATTAAGTATTTTAATGTCATCATTTATTAAATAAATTAGGCATTGCATATCCAGTATTCACCTAATGTAGTCAATGGATATATTGACGAGGCAGCTGTAGTTCAGGAGGAAGAGCAGTTGTCTTTTGAGATCGATTCCAAGCTTCCCCTGACTACATGTCGAAGTGTCCTTGGGCAAGACACTGAACCCTAGTTGCCCCCAGATTTGCCTATGAGTGTGTGTGAATGGGTGAATGTGTACTATGTAGTGTAAAGTGCTTTGAGTGGTCATCATGACTGAAAAAATGCTATATAAGTACAAGTTCATTTACTATATTCATAAAGAAATACTTCTATTGTTTAAGCTTATTTTGTTTTAGTGGACTGTACCCTTGCACAGTCTGTTACCAGCTGGTCATAGTCATTCTATGCAGCCATGGAAAACAAGGAAACGATAAGTGACTCACAGTTTAAGTTAACATATCTTTTTTTTAAGTTAATTAAAACTGATGCTTCCTGCACACCCATAGTCATCTCAGTGAGTTCCCAGTTACTCATCAACTTATGTGTCCATTAGTATGAGAAAACAACTTAACCATGTATTTGTGTGGGTGTAGTGCAGCAGTGACTCACATCTTCTTATGATGTTACTGGCTGCATGTTTTAGGAAGAGGCTAACCACTTGTGAATGGTCAGCCGTTGCTAAATGTGTTGCCATTACTGACCGATGTGATGTAAATGGTAAGCCAATATTGAAACAGTTCCTTGTCTATTCATGTATCAAACTCTGAATGTTGGCTGCACACTCAGTGGCTGAACAGTATCAGCCACATTAGGTCCCTGGACATAAAACATCTCTGTGAACAGTCCAAGCAAAAAGAGTGTGCACATACCAGAGGCTAAGCTAGGTGGCAGGAGGTTTGAACTGCCCAAATGTGCCTCCTTCTGTGTGTGTTTGTTTGCCTGTGTACTTCAGTGCATGTTGATTTATGCGGATGCAGATGGATGTCGTCTAAGTTTAGACATGCTGGTCTCATCAGTTGCGGTTCTGACTTGGCATTGCCAGTTTTAGACGGTTTTCCGGTCTGCGTTCCCTGTAGTGTGTTAATGGGTTTTCCCAGGGTCTTGTGTGCGGGTTATCAAAAAGTGAGGCTTGCTTGTCTGTCCGTAAGTTTGGAAAATTTAGTTTTAAGCATAAACCCATCCTTTTCTAATTTGTGCTTAAAGAGCACACGCAATGGCAGCAAGAGACATTTCCTTTGAAATGGGCAGGAAAAGAAAAAGCTTGATTAGAGACAAAGAGAAAAAAAAACACATAGTCTATCTGTATTAATGTGAAGTCTTGTTTGCTCCTTCTGAGGAAATAATAATCAGTAGATTTATGCTCAGCAGTTACAACCAGCCACAGATCCTCTGCAGCGTTTAGCCAACAGTAACTTTAAGAATATTGTATTAAACAGGACATCACATGTCAGAATGTCATATTGCTGGCCGGCCATTATGTGACTCCAAATTTAAAGACACAGAAATCTGGCAAGGTACCTGCTGATATTCATGCAGAATATCAGCAGAATTTTTTAGAATCCTCTAATTGTCACAGCACATGTTTAACCATCGTTGTAAGATGTTTAGGTAAGCTAGGTAAGGTTGAGTTCAGGGCAGAATAGTCAAACCCTTCTGTGGTTCTGGCCCCTCCTGTTTCCGATGATGAGCCCTGTAAAGACACCTCTGGGGCTCAAGGAGGAGGTGATGGAGGTATGCGTGGAATCCTCCACTTTCTCCCTGTAGCTTTCCCCGCTAAATGAGAGGGTGTCTGGCCAGACACACAGACAGAGGGGGTGGGTAAGCAAACACTCACACATATCAACTCACCAAATGTGCCAAAAGCATTATGCTTATGCACATCAAACCCAATGTGGGGGAGGGCACATCAGAAGGACTTTGTTTGCCTCTTTGAAGTAGATTGAAATATAGCAAAAAGTACAGCGATTTGACACAGAGTGATGAAATGTATTCTGCAGTCCTAATGAAACCTTTAAATTGTGCGTTTTGCAGAAGAAGAGCCCCATAGAGGCTGAAAGCAGAGTGAGTGGAAATGTACTGAGTTTATAGAGAAGAGGGAGGGTGCAAAGCCCAAATCTGACTGGGACTTCATATTAACTGGTTTGTGTACATAAATATGTATACATATTGCTGTTGCAATCCAAATACAGTTTCTATGACATAACAGGTCCCCATAAATAGTTTTAAAGAGTAGAACATTAAAACAGTTCTCTTATTGCCTTTTTGCTTCACAGTTTTTATATAAATATAGTGTGAAACGCTAAACATGAAGGGAAATATAGCTAAATGTGGAAGACACTGTCTGTGATTATTGATACCGAAGAGAAAATGAGGATATGAGTTCCACGTCAGAGGGTTGGATCTAAAAACGAAAAAAATAAAAATCGCCAGTATATGCTTGTCAGTTCCTACCATTAAAATCCTTCTCCAAACTTAGAAAAGTTAATTTAGTAAATTCCTGTTTCCCTCACATTCAGCTTGCTGGTTCCTGTCTTCTCTGAAATAACCATGTTTGTTCTAACTTGGAGCTCGTAGAGCTTGTTCCAGAGGAATGCTTCATTGATAGTGTTTTGGCTCATTGACTTGACATATCCTGCTGCTTTCTAGAATTTCACCTGGGAGCTAAGATGCCATGATGAATTTTGCATTTATCAAGGAAACACATCCAGTCACATTGACTTATTAGCCTGCCATGCCCAACCCCCTATTTACACATATTTAAATGTACAGTAGTATGCTTGAATTTGTTATATTTCAGTACAAACACCTTCCACTTTGTCATATTTGTAATCATATAGGGTGATAAACTAAAGTTTAACACGTTATTGTTGTTTTTTTAACGCAAAAGATCCAATATTGGACTACTAAAGAGATAAATATAGTTAAAAGGTGAATAACTGGCGATATATTGTTGCTTTGGTATGAAGTTAGTCTGCATTGTTCCAGGCATCATCATGATTAGATGGAAAATGTCTCTGTTTTGTTTTGTTTTCCACTAAGTTGATTGAAATAAAGTTGTTAAATGTGACTATTTGTATAATAATAGTTAAATAAAACTTTAAAACCTATACAAGCAGAGTTAGAACTTTGCAGTCTTGTGAGCTCAACTATTTTGTGAACAGGCTTCCATCCAATAGATCTTCCTGTTGAACAGCTAAAAAGAATCAGGAAAAACAGGGAGAAGTTAATCCACTACATCTCCGCTTCTCCCTATTCTTGCATTTGTTTCCAGTTCAGGGTTTTAAGCTTATTTTCATAAGACATCTTGCCAGAACGTTTGCACTGCAACTTTTACACTTTTACATCTTTAAATTTGAACTCCTGCTCCTGATATATTTTCTCACTGTCAAAGAAAAACTAAAAGGAGTGACACATCAGTAATCCGAAAGAATGATTTATTGTGAATTGGAAAGAAGCAAATGAGGCAATCAAAGAGAGAAAAGAAGTGGGACACAGAGTTTAGCTGCATCACATTTACCTTTTGCACCATATCGCTGACTAGCTTCAATGCTTCTAGGCTTGTTGACTCTCATGACCTTATGTGTTTATTCTTTGTCTTAATATGTATCCATTCCTCCATCCATTATCATAACTGCTTCCTCCAATTCAGGGTGACGGGTAGCTGAAGCAGCTACCCTTTCAGCCGACCCTGGACAGGTCGCTAGTCCATCACAGCTCTTAATAACTATCATTTTTGTGAAATCTGTTGAAAGGTTTAAGAGAACTGTTAAAAATCTTAGGCAAACATAAGTTGTAGGGTTTATGTGTAATAGTTGTACAGTTTGATAGTGTAAAAAAAACTCCCCAACCTAGTGTTTAAGAATCCACCAATGATCAGTCAAATTCAAAACTGTCTGGCAAATACTTCTTTACTTATTTTATTCCTATGAAATAACACAGTTAATTCCCCAGCTGGGGCAGAGTCATAGCTTGTTTCATGGATCATTTATTGTTATGTCACTGGAAGAATTTTAGTGTGGAATGACCAAGCATTTAGATTCATTTACAGGAAGCTCAGTCAAAGGATCTGTGTTTTATTTGGTTTTGCTATGATGAAACTCAATGTTTATCTTGGCCATTAGCCTGTGTGCTGTCTGACATTTGTTTTTACTCCAGAAGGTGACAAAAGAAAGTTTTTCTGTACATTAATTTACTGTTATTTACAAGATCACTAGTACTGAAAGTAAAAACAAACAAATAACTGTAACCGTTAGTTGTTTGTTGGACAAGTTGGTTTGATGTGAAAATTTCCCAGATAATATTTAGGTCAATAACGGTAACAATTCATGATCAAACTTACCTCTTAAACCTCATCCATGCGTCTATTTTTAATGAATATTCAGCCTGGTTTTTGATTATCTGTTTTTAAATGATTATCAATGTTTCAGTTTGAGTCTCTTTGAAGTGTCAGAAGTTTTCATTTCATCAACTTTCAGTTATTATTTTTCAGTCTGGTCCCACACAATTTCTATATTCTTTCTGCATTGTTTTGTCATATCTAGGACACCAGATCTATTGCAAGGTCAATACTAGAAAAGATTTTTGAACATGTTTTTCTAATTTAGCAGTGTGCCGCAGCACATTTGTCACATTTGTCTCAAACTGTGCTTAAGCTACTGTTTTTTTTTTTTGTTTGTTTGTTTTTTTTTGTTTGTTTTACTGTCAAAAGCCAAGTCTCCTTTTGGCAAGCCAGTTGGTAGAAATAAAAAGCACACAAGCCTCCTGCTCATTCTTTAGGCCCTTCCAGCAGGGATTGATGTTCCTTTGATGCACAGTGGTGTCACATGTGAAAGCATGGAGGCTAAACAGGAGTTGAAGTTGACCTGTTGCGAGTTTGCCTCTGAGCATGGTTAGGAAGCTATTAGATGTTTTCCAAAGCGTAGCAGCTGCAGGTAAATATGGACCAATGTGCGAAAAGGGATTTTGTTTAATGCATGCTAAATTGCCCATGAAATAAACATTATGCAAATATTTTACATACTGATGTAGACGAATAGCAGAAGAAAAAGCCTTGATCACAAACAATGAGTTGTGCTCTTCTGTGATTCTCAATCTGAGAAAGATTTTGTTTAGTTTTCAACTTTGAAAACATTTTACAAGCCTAAAAAGCCACTTTTGAATGTAAAGACTGACTAGCTGTGTGTCTCATTGTGTCTCTCTATTTACAGGTGGATCTCATGAGAAACATCAGTAAAATCCCCCAGCCGTTCCTCTACACAAGACATGTTCACTTCCTCAATTTTACCAGGTACAGTTACTGACACTAAAGTGGGTTTTTCTGACCTTTTCGGCTCAAGTTTTGTACTTACACTCCTGTTTCTTTTTGGTCAGGTTTAGGATAGAACAGCCTGTCTATATCAACATAATCCGGGACCCGATTAGCCGTTTTCTTTCTAACTATTTCTTCCGTCGCTTTGGTGACTGGAGGGGTGAGCAGAACCACCTTGTTCGAACACCAGGGATGAAAGATGACGAGAGATACCTGGTGAGACTGGTTTTCATTTGCAGTTGCTACTCACTGATGACAGAACAACATTTTTCATGATTCGTCTCATATTTTTGTCTATGCGAGGGTTTATTCTTGCTTTAGGGGCTTTCACATCCAGGTAATACATCTTTTCTGTTTATCTTGAGCAGTTTTTTTTCTTTTGGGGATTGCATTCAATTTCAGATGAAGATAAATAAAATGAGACAAACTGATTTGTTTTCTTCCTCTAAAACTGCACATGTTAAAGCTAATAATTAAACTAGCAAGCATGCAACACTTGGAAATGAAGGTGAAAACAGAGCTTTTTGGGCAGGTAACACATGTGGTTTCCATTTTGTTGGGATCCTGACTGTTGCAGTTCCTGCTATATGCATTATCACAATTATGTTTAATGAGCCAAACAAATACTGAATCTTTTAGCATTCCTCCCCTTCGTCTTCCTTTCATCTCATACCCTGTGCCCACAAACCCATTTACTCTGTTATTGACATTGGCTAAATCAATTCTACAGATGCTTACGGTTTGAAATACTGATGCTTTTTGGGTGTTTGACATACTGTAGCTGCCCACTTCTTTTAGAAGTGAGTCCTTTGCTTGCCAGCAGTGCTGTTTTTAAGTCACTGTAGTATTGTTTTGGTTTCAGACCAGGTTGTATTATTGCATGAAGCTTTTTTTAGATATAAGATTTATATTAAGGAATTGATGAAGGAAGTAACCATAGACTGTATGTAAAACTAAACAATCCTTCTAGATGTTACAAAAGCAAGATTATGACTGGTTCTTGTTCTGTTTGATACAAATACAATGCATCATCTTCCAAAAAAGATCTTCAGTGTTTATTGAAGGCCATCTGGTTGTTTGTTTTTACTTTTGTTCTTTCTATCACTGCTTATTGGTATCTTGAGGCAAATATTAACTTCTTAAACTGTAAAACAAAAAATGTTTTGAAGATATTGCATATGTTGTTTCCCCTGAGGCGAGATGGCAAATTGTAAGGCCATGGCAGCCTGATGTCTACCCAATATTTAACTCTGATTTTGATTTCAATTACAGACCTGATTTACCACATGGGGCACTTATCCTCCATCTGCGTCACAGAGCTGTTTATCCCTTCAGCATCATATTAAAGCCAGGGTTCCCCCTCTATGATACATACAATTTTGAGGCTTCCTTTGATTTTGAACATCTTATTTCTTATTCCCCTTCAGGAAAGACTAACAGTTTTATATGACATTAGGGAGCAGCTGGCAGCAAAACAAAACATATAGTGGTTGAAACAAGAATTAAATCAGTAATTGTTAAGGATTTAATGTTGCCCTGTTGTTAGAGAACAGATGTTTTTAGTCCAGTCATTCACAGTTGTCATGGCTGAGAGGGGCTTTCTGAGGGGCTAACAAGAGGAGTGAAAGTCAGTCTTGAATCTGACTGCGTGTAATTAAGTATTGCACTGCTTTCCCTGGAGTTTTGGACCATGTGAGTTGAGTTGTTAAAGTATGCAGAGCACAGGGGCCCTTTGCTACAGTTAAAAGGGGTAGTTGGGGGGTTGTTGTTTGCTGTTGTGAACTTTCTTACCTGTGTGCATATGTGTGTGCTTAAGATAATAAGATGAAAACAATTTGTTGTTGCTTACTGTGAGGTTTCTCATCATAGATAGCACATATTATAGAATGGCAGTTTCTTGCCGTATGGTGGCTCTTAATATGTTTTTCCTTCAGCTAAATGTGCTTTACAGCGACATGACCTAGCTAACTCAATTAGCAAAAAGAGCTTGTAACCATGTTCTGAACCAAAACGGGGATGTGGTGTGTATAAGTCTGCACACAAAACTGCATGCCGTTGAAAAACCAAAAGATGAATTATGGGAACTCATACATTTATGCTTAGTACATGTAGCCTTAGTAGGACATAAAGTGGTTCAAATAGCTGTTGAAAGAAATGTGAGGGTATTTTTTGGTTTATTTTGTTTGTTTTTTTAACACAGGATTAAGAGGAAATTTGAGTTTTGGGTAGAATAGCTTAAAGGCCCAGTAGTTGGTTAACAGCGTTGAGCACTTTTGTCCTGTAAGCCCAGCAACTCCTTAGACCCCAGCATGTACATTCACATCAAGTGATTTTTGAGAAAATATTTAAACATCATACTAACTCAAAATAAAAGTACTCAATCATTTAAAACAGTCAATTTCCTCATTACCATCTAAATTCCTCCAACAGCATGTCTGCTGTGTAAGCTTTCAGAAACATCTCCGATATGCCCCCTGCCTGGTGCACATTAGCCCCTCTTTTCCTTTGCAGACCAAATAGAAGAGGTGTCAATGAAAGAACACTGTCAGTCTACTCGCCGGGGATCGAAGGAACCTGATGCACATGTTACTGAGACATTCCTGTGGTCGGCTTGGATTTACCGTAGCTCTCCACACCCCTTTTTACATATACTATATGTTAAATAGACATGCAGTGGTCATTTGACACTGTGCACAGACACACCCAGAAAAAACAAAACAAATTTTTTTTTTTTTGTTTTTTTAAGTTACTGGTTGGTTCAGATTAATTTCCCACAGTACAATCACAATACGCAGGAATTTACTGGCATAGATCAGGCCTCAGCATGCTTTCATGTTTAGACGCAGTAAGGAGTTGTGTGTCTTAGGACTGATTGCCCAAAAACTGTCACATTGATAGGTGTTATTTCATCAGTTATTTGTTTTGGTAAGTTGCAGAACAACATGTTTTTTGAACTGCCTTGCTAAAATACATATACATAACAAATATTCTAATCGTAATAGTGATTTACTTTGAATTAAATGTATTGTGTGTGGCCAAAAAAAACAAACGCTCACTGGAAAATAATCACTTCCTTTGATTAGTTTATCAATTAAGTGAGTAATTTTTCAGTTTGAAAAAAACACAGGCAGTTTTCACAAGATATAATAAAAACAGTAACCCTGGTTGAAAAGAAAATTCTAATTAAACTATAACTGTCTCTGTACCTGCTGACACATCCAAGTCTATCAGTTTAGTTTGAAACCTGCTTTTTACTGCCACCAGCTGGCCAACAGATGTTAGTTCAGATCTAAAAAGGCCCAGATTGACATAATTACAGGTTAGACCTTTATTTAATTTATTTTTAGGGCTTTACTTGAACAGCTTTAAATATACAGTGCTGCAGAGTCTCAGAGTAAGTTCTGTCTTCAAAGTTTCATCATATTGCTTTATGCATCCCCTTCCCAAAAGGCCTCTGCTTTGAGTGCCAAATATCCAGTTTTTGGGACTTTCTTAAAATGTACAGAGATTTTTAGGCCCCTTTAGTAGTTTTCTAAAAAGTAGCTACAATAAATTCTCAAACTGTTTAGTTCCAAACACTTAAAGTAGAAAGGTCTCTGTTTCTCAGCTGTCTTTCTCTCTTTTTATCCAGGAGGATGAAACTACAACACAATACACATTTATTAACCTCTAAAAATGGGAATAAAAATCTCCATTTTGCTCTCATTTAAATTTTTTTTGTTTTATTGCTACAGCAAATGTTGTCTCTTGTATGAAATCTTCTGATCAGTCAGGAGTTTTATTAGGCTTCTACATCTCCATCTTATTCTGACTGGTCAGCAGAGTAGTTAAACAGTGAAAGACACCTTCTGTGGTAGTGATACCATGTCATGAAGAAAGTGTCTCGTGCAGTTACTGAGCATCAATTCATGTGGGATAAACCTACGTCCTTCATCTGATTCTGCAGAGCTCTTACAACATGTACCCTACATGTCTCTTAAGACATGTAGGGTATCCAACATGCTGTTGGCAATACTTCTTCCATGGGATTTTATTTACCCTCTTGTATAATAACCATGCTCCACGGTGAAACATAAAGCTGGCGCTCTCGTGGGAAAAGATAACGCCTAATGCAAAGATTAGTGACTGTTTTACTACAGTCTCTCTGACTGCTCACCTGGCCTAATCCACGGCGAGAATAGGAACAAACCGCTCTGAATGTGAACACAGAAGTTGTCTTTGAAATACTAATGGGGCTTTTCCATAGAGCCGCTATATCCTTGGTCTTTGTGCGTGCAGGCTTAATTTTGTGTTGCTGTATATAAATAAGTTGTGACTGGAAAAAGTGTGATGACCCAATGCTGCAGCACAGAAGAGTAGAGACTTCTAGATAATAAGATATGCCAATCACAATTTGCATTTGCCTGTTGTATTGTAGCTACCTCCATTATTTGCCTTCTCTCTTTAAGATTGTGTTCTTATAGGTTTTCTTGGACATTTAAGCTGTGGCTACAAATAAGGGGGTTTGTCTGAAACTTTACCCAATAACGTTGAGGGTTTTTCTAAATTCGCTGCATGGGAGTAACAGTGATGCTTGTTTTTTTTTTGTTTTTTTTAGGTCATCTGTTCCCCTGAACGGATGAACTTGAGGAGAGTGTATTTACCCTGATGTTTTCTGAACAATGAAACATGAATAAAAGTCAGAGAACTTAAGATAAGAAGTTCAGAAAAAGGACATATTCTTTGTAAGTCTGGACACGACCTGAACATTAACAATAGTTTGACCCTTTCCTGAGGCTTTCTTCCCAGTTTAGTTGTGGTTTCTGTGAAGGTCTTTCCAGTTATTTGCATCAATGACAAGCATTAAGTCCTTTTTTCCTGTTTACAGTGCAACCGATTATAGTCTGTAGTAGAGTTTAAACAATCCAAGCAGCTGTGTGGTGAAACAGTACTGCATTAATCTGATGCAAGGCAAAGAAATACACAGTAGTTCCACATTAATAACATAGTGTTGAACATCTCGCTAATGTTGCTGGTACTAGTTTATTAGATGCATGATGTTCAAATAGTATATTCTAAGGAGTCTTTCTGCTGTAATTCTATACCTTTGGGCTTAAGGGTCCTGCTTTTATGGGGGGGGGGGGGGGGTGTCCTTCTCTCAGTTAAAGTATAGTGGATGTTCTGTGTTTTTAAGCTTTGGTCTATGAAAATCAATTTGAATTGACCTGATTGCTTGTATTTTGCTGCATTCTCACTTTAGAAACTAAATTGTGATTAAAAGAATATTAATGTCAGCCTACATTTGTGTGAAACTGAAAAAAGAAAGAATAACTGGACCTACTGATAAGTAAATCTTTAACTAGCAGAGTAAACACAAACTCTCAACACTAAAAGATACTCCTGGTGTACAGACATGCCTTCATAAATGTTTCCAGCTGGTTTCCAGTCACTCAGCTGCAGCTTGCGTCCCCTGGGAAAATCCATGCTGCTAGTTCTGTCTGACTTAACTGAATCTTTATGATAGACTATTAGTCTCAGTGTTGCCTTTAACAAATGGCTCTGTTCAACTCAGAGATCACTAACTTATCAGGTAAAAACAATAGGATGCAATAGGATGGGTGGTGCAGATCCCTTCTCTTATGACACAATGAGTCTGTTAACACCCTTTTGTCACATGCATGCAGCCTGCTGCTACTGGATGCGTGTCCTTGAGTATAAACATGTGGCATATCTGCATGTTCCTGAGTTAACATTCGGGACTTGTTTCCACCCGTAACGCTTGTGTCACCTGACATGGATTTGACTTCTGGCTTTGCAGCAAACATATCCTGGGCAGCTTCACGCTTACATGTGTGTATTTAATAATTTTTTTTTTCTCCACTGCCTTTATTCAGTCGTCCCCACACTAAATGAGGGAATTTATCACTCATTTCATTTCTTTGTTTTAGCATCTTAATAACTTAATCCAACAATTTTTTGTTATTTATTTTGTGCTTACTAAATATAAAATTATACAAAAAGTGTGTTTAATTTTGAGGCATCTTAGCAGTGACAACAGCCGCGGGGCAGAGCTTATCTCTATGCACAGGATGTTTTATTGCAAAGCACTTTGGCCTGTCATATGACTAAAAAGCCCCCTATGAAATGCAAGTGGAGAGCGTCCTCTAGTGGGATAAATAAATCATTGTAATTCCTCCCACCAAGAGGCGAGTGCTGTAAAAATGTAAGTATTTGACATGTGTTTGTCTGCTTATAGGATATCAATGTGTGCATCCTGGAGAATTACCCCGAGTGCTCCAACCCTCGTGTTTTCTACATAATTCCCTACTTCTGTGGACAGCATCCTCAGTGCAGGTGCATACAAGGCTATTCACGTTCCACTGCAAATGCGTTTTTCTGTCTTAAGACAGCAGCAATATCTTAATTATTACTTGTCCAATAAGTCTGTGGTGCTGCTCATATTTATGTGTGCTCTTATCTTGCAGAGAGCCAGGAGTATGGGCTTTGGAGAGGGCCAAACAGAATGTGCTGGAGAACTACCTCCTTGTGGGTATCTTAGAGGAGCTGGAGGATGTTCTGCTCATGTTGGAGAGGCTCTTACCACATTACTTTTCAGGAGTGCTCAACATCTATAAGAGCCCTGGTTGGTGCACACTGCGAAATAGTCTATTTAGGGTTTCATTACTTAATTAAAAAAAATGCTAGATATCTAAAACAGGCTAAATATCTAAATTAACCATCTGTATTTCACGCACACATCAGCCTGCCTGCTACTGACTTTTTGCTCCTCATTGTCTTTTTTTATCTTCTCACTGCAGAGTACAGGAAAATGGGCAACATGACGGGCACTGTGCGTAAACACACACCAACCCTGGAGGCCTTGCAGGTTCTGTACCAGCGCATGCGCTATGAGTACGAGTTCTACAACTTCATCCGCGACCAGTTCCATCTCATGAAGAAGAAAATTGGTCTCAGATCTGTGTCCCAGCCCCTGGCCTACTCGCCAGCTTTCCTACGGGAACTTGCCCTGAGAACCCCAGAACCTCTTGACAAAGACGACGAGCTGGATTCGGACCTGGAGGATGCCAACAGCTGGCTGGTTCATTCCTAAAGGGATGTTTGATGAACAGTAAATGCAGCCAAAAAAAAAAAAAAAAAAATAGCATCAGGTAGCTGGAGGCAGCGTGAGAGCAAGGCTCTCTTTTGGATTCTGACACTCTTTTTGTGAGTTGTGTTTCCCATTTGCAGACTTTCCACATGGTAGCCTCATTGTTTGAGACTTAGGTATTGGAATGGACAAAAAAAAGTTATTTATCGGACCAAAGTCAGAGGGAAATATTAAGCTCCATTAGTTTAACTGCTTTGTTTTATTGTGAGCTTGTTTTAGGGTTCATAAAAAAATAACTAATATTGCTGTAATTTCCAGGAGAGATTAGAGCAACATGTGGAGAGTTAAATGTTGGAGAGGACTTCAGAGACATTCCCTTTAGGGACGTTCATGCTTCCTACTAAGGGCTATTGTCCTAAAAACTGGATTGGGACATGAAAATTTTAAAAAAGTGCCAAAAGTCTTGTATGTATATTAGTTGTCCCAAACTTTTGTAAGTGCCAAACCTCAGTAAGTGCGAGTCAAGAAGTTCTGTGCACAGTTGACTCGTGTTGTGATATAGTTAATTCAGTTGTTATAGTACTGATTTATAAGATATTGAGTTGAAATTGTAACATATTAGGTATAAATAATGGTTAAACTGTATGCACTCAGCTATGAATTCAAAGAATTCCAATAATATGTGCATGAATGATTGAGTTTGACCAAACCAGTGGTGTATTTTAGCATAGTTTCCTTAGCAGTTGGTAAGAATCAAATGCTAGAAACATTTGTCATTTGAAGTTGTTGACAGTGATGTGTTACACATTTTCCTGAACTCATTCAACAACATGAGAGATTAGGAGAGCATAAGAAGAAAATGTGGTTATTTGCTCTTTAAGGATTTTTCCCATGCAAAGTGTGTGTGACGTTTTCTGGTTAATCCTGATATTATCCAGCAGCTACTAAAGAGTGCATTTTGTCTTATCACTCATGTAAGAATTATCCAAAGAATAGTAACCATAAGCTAATCTGTGATTTACATGTTTTGCCTAACCTTCCTAACCTCTATTGCTGTTACATTCATTTGCTTATTGTTTCATTTTATGCCAGTTTTATTTATTATTTTGTATTCATTTGCTTTCCAGATAAAATTCTCAGGAAGGAAAACAATGTTTAATAATAACTTGAGCATTTGTATCCTAGGTTTCTTGCCGCTATGAAACTTTTCTTGGCATTTATAAAGTGTTCAGGATGGAGAAATATCAATATGACAACTAGTTACAAACAAATGCATTTCATCATTTAAGGTCTTTGAAATAAATGTTCTCTAACTGTCGCAGCACGTGTCTGGTTTGCTTATATGATATATAAATGCAAGAAAGAGTGACATTATATATATATA
>JBAMHX010000025.1:12442628-12454324 GCA_037177515.1 Pseudomugil tenellus | reverse complement strand
CAGAGTCCAAACTCCATGCAAGGAGCTGCAGCTATATGTCACTATTTTTTATTTATATTTGTACCTCTCTCCCTCCTACAACAGCCTACCCGTCACCTCATTATAAAGATGATTTTTAACAAGAATACTTCTATTTCAGCATTACCTAAAGAAGCTTCTTTTCGCCCTTTTGCACATGCACTCAATCACAGTTATTGTTAAAAAATGTATCATAATTAAGACATGTTTTATGTTAAAGTACAAGTTAGGACCACAACAACGTGAGTGATGGGAAAAGGTTGATGAGGTATGTGGGGTGAATTGCTCCTCGTGAACACATCAACAAAATAATAGAGGTTTGTTAACATGACTGTTTTACACCTTTTAGTTGTATAAAAAAGGCAAAAAAATCTTGATTTTCATAAAAATAAATCTTCATAATCAACAAAATAATCGATTAAATCAATTAATCGCCCAGCCCTAGTAAGTACTAATGGAAAAGGCTTATTTGTCCAATCACAGCAGACTGGAATCTATCCCTATCTATTTTGGGTGATTGCTACATATCAACGTGAGAAAAGTTTCTTGTAAAACCATTATAACACAGACTCTTTCAATCTATCATTAATTCGGTCAAAGTAAATCTCAGTGTATCAGGTTACATCTCTGTGTTCAGCCTTTTTTTTGTAAATTGTATTTTACTGCTGAAGTCTTATGACTAACATGCCCATTTTTTCCAAAACATCCCCAAATTCCTAACACCAAACTAACCATGTATAGCACTCACCAGGAGAATTCTGACACACAAACATTCTGACTAATTAAAACTTAACAGAGTAATTAACAGCCTGATGAGAATGGGGCACTCAGATTATTGTTTGCAGATGCAGTTGCTCTAAATGAATATTTTAAGGTCAAACTTTGAACAGGGATTATAAAATAACTGTTAACATTCAGCAACAATTCTGTGTAGCGATAAGGTTACAAATCAAACCTATCAGGGTCACAACCAATTTTCCGAATCACTTCATTGGAACATTTAATTCCTTTAATTATATTTCCATCCTGAGAACAAAGCTGTAAATCGATACAAGCTGATACAAACTATTTTCATTTAGAATAACAATTGTTCAGAATAAAGAAAATAGCTTGTATCAGTGCAGATAAAACTACACACTTTCGAGGAATTTCTGACTCAGATTTCACTCTTGGAATAACCAAAACAATTTTTAGGGCACAAGTATTATCACAGAAGGACAAGGTTAACATTAGCAGGAAGAGTAAGGTTCAAGTAAAGCACAGTACTTTTATTTTTCCATCCACATGAGCCTGCGCACACAAACACACACACATACAAGCTTGTCGTCCATTTACAGCTTTCCACTCAGAGACAGAACACTGAGGGGTTCTTATATGAAGCGTGGTGCACAGTGAGCTTTTGTTGTTGCAGTGGGACCTCCTCTCCACCAGAAAACAGGAAACTCCCAGTACTGGGCAGATTCCAGAAAGTCGAAATAAAAACATTTAAAAAAACAGAATTTTCTCGTAACTGGTTCAACCCTTCATTTCTTTATTGTGACAAAGAAAGGAGGAAAGAAAAAGCTTTAAATATGAGTCTTTATGAAACAAGATTCTTTTTCAGTATCACTTGAATGCTTTGGTTGTTCCAGCAGTTGCGTATACACAAAACAGATTGCAGTTTTCTGTGGTAATAAGCAGAAGTCGCAATGTCAGCAATTTATTCAATGATGGCAAAAAAAAAAAATCAAACTAACCTAAAATGTAAATCATAAAAAGTTTTATACTGTTGATTTGTAGAACATATTACTCGACCTGAGCTGAACTTTTATCCCAGTAGTTTTTCATGATCAGCTGCCTATCGCGAAACATTTGGCATCACTACTGGGCTCATTCCTGCATGCACATCTTGATTCTTGAACACAGATGTATGCAATAAGACTTGTTTCACTTTTTTCAGCGTGTCCAGCTTTTTGATGCCAAAAAAGGACGCAAAATTATGCAAAAAAAACGCACACACACAAAACATGCATACAGACACGCTCACAGGAGATTTCACATTAAACTCATTCATGACATCTTAAACAAGATTAAATCAAAAGTATAAAAGTGATGTCAAAAATATTACTCTATAAAGAATGCTGTTTCACAGTAAAATGCATGCCCTGAGATAAAAAAAAAAAAAGTACGTTTAAAGGGTGATATTAAATATAATAAATTGGCAATTCTATAATATTAAAATATGCTATTCTGTCAAAGTACAAAATATCATATGTGAAATGTATTAAGATGTAAAATACTGATCTGTACTGAACTTCATAACCGATCAGCAGCCAAAGAGAGAAAAGAAACACTGGATTAACCCTTTAGGCACCAAAAAATGTACATAATAGATATGAAAAACGTTTAAGCTGTGGCTTGGAGGGCGTATACAGTGAATGACAAATGATGAACCTGGATTTAAGATAGGGGTAATTTGCTCATAAGTTTTGCATATTAAATAAGAATCAGCAAAATAGCTGAGAAAGTACTTCATCAAGACACAAAAAAAACAGCTTTTAGTGGCACATTTTATCAGCACATCTTCATCAGCTCACTCAGGTGTCTTTCACTCTTGATTTCCCTCATTAATGTTGATTTGATCTCTCTATGGAGATGTAGCCTATTTCATTCATACATTTTATTCCTTTACATCGTTTGGTGCAATGTGCAGAAACTATAGAAAGATTTGACTAAAATTAACCTGAAACTATAGGCTTCCTCCTTCTGTGGCATTTGGGGCACAGAAATTTGCAAACATACACACATGCCACACACATTGCATGTGATGTTAGTTGAGCACACAGTGACTGGTGTATGCGAGCAGAGGAGTTCACACAAGTTCTGAAGACACTTTAAGTACTGAACTGTAGGTCACTTTGAAGAACAAAATGTGAACAAAAAGAGTCATTTAAAGAGTTTAGATAAAAACTTGTTCATTTGTTTTTCCTCCAGGACTACAGTAGATCAATGATCATCACGACCTCTTCTATACTCTGTTCATTCTGCTCTTCTAAACGTCTCTCTGGTTTTCCTGCAGTACAAAGCTCAGGCCTCAATTTGGTGTTGGTTGAGCTCCACCTCATCCTCAATGTCTTTATTGCCTGGAGTTGATGTCTTATTGTTGGGATGACGTCCGAGAGATTCGGCCTCCTCCAAGGTGGTTGTTAGAGGTTCGCCCAGGGTCTCAGGCAACATCAGCGTCAGCACTCCAATAATGAATGCCAGGATTCCCACAATGAGCTAAGCACAGATGGCAATGAAAAACAGGCATTTTTATGCAACACAATTAGCTTTGTCACAAAGACAACTTTGTTGCTCAAGTATGATAATAGGAGTAAGCTAAAAGTTAGTTTGGTACTGTATGAAGCCCCACTAGAGTCAGCATAATTCCTCTGTGCACTCAATATTAATCGCTCAAATTACACCTGTAATTTTTTTTCTGTATCTGTAGAAGCTGTGTTACTGTCCCAATCACACACCTAAAAACACTCTTTCAATATCTGAGAAATGTCTGAGTATTGTGAGAGTTCCTTATCTAGTCTGTCTCACGGACACACAGATGCAACCGGGGGGGGGGGGGGGGACGGGGGACTTCCTCTTTCTTTTTTTATGGAAACGCTGAAAGGCTTCCTAAAACCGATTTCCGATTCTCATGTTGCCTGTTATTTAGAGATAGAGCTAATGCAAAGCTTTCCTTGCTTAATTTTTCTCATTTTTTTCTGCAGGTCACAAGATAAATGAACCCTTCATGCACCGACAGTCATTTTCACCGTGTCACCTGATACAGTTTATGTAACTCAATCCCTTACAGTGGCTGCAAGACTGGCTGAGACCTGCTAGCTTCTGTTCAGGCTGAAATTGCCACATGTTAATACTTCTGCTGATATCTTTTTACAATTGCCCTGTCACTATGATAATTAAACATTAAACATCCTGCTCTGAATGGTCTATCAGCAGAAAAGATGAGAGAATAAACCTGAGGTAGATATATCCAGACGTCAGCCAGGTACACACAGAAAGGAGCCACCACACTGCCCACACGGCACATCATGCTGCCACTACCTACTGCCAGAGACCTGGAGAGGAAATGGACACATACTGCATTAGTTCAGCAATAAAAAAAGGGAATAAAGATGATATTGTGTTAGTCCTTACCTAATTACTGTTGGGTACAGCTCACAGGTGTACAGGTAGATGAGACCAAAAGCAATTGCAACAGCAAACTTTCCTATCATACTGAGAGCAATACCCAGTGCCTCGATGTTCTGCAGACGTAACAAAGTACAATACGGGATGATCAGATTAAAAGAAAAGAAGGGAGATCCTTAGATACACATCTATTTATTAAACGTATCATTATCATACACAAGTTTGCTCTATTTAATTTATTTATTCTTATGGGGAAAACATTTCTTATTTAAGAACACAAAGAAACACTTTTCTTGCTTTTTTTTCTACTGCACTTTAACAGTAATGTTATTACAAGTGGTCAGTTGTGGAAAAATTGACTTTCTTACATCCTTTGAAGATGCCACGTTTCAAAAAGAAAAAAAAAACCCTAGAATAGTTCCAGCAGTGTGAATTACAGCCTCTGGCTTTTTTTGGACAGATTCTGACCAAATACAGGAGTATGTAAAGCCACTGCGATAAACACAGATGTTGAACTTTTATACCTCCCTTTAAAAAAATCACTGTCCAGTGTTGCTATGGTAACAAACAGTAATTAAAAGCAAAAGGATTCAAAGTAGCCAGTGGTATTTTGAAGGACTTTGTAACTGGTCAGTGAAGATAAGACAGTGGTCTGTTTGCTAGATATGGTCACAAAAACAAGCTAATGGCTTCTTCGAAGCTATTCTGCACTTTAACTCTCTTTGTGACGCAGATATATTAGAGACAATGGCATGTTTGCAAAGTTAAAAATAAACTTGCACATGATGTGACATACATTTTGGTATTTGGTGATCTGCATATATTTGGGGGAACCCACATCAAAATATGCATTCCTGAATAAATGAATACCGTGACTCAGAGTATGGACAGAAAAAATGTAACTAATTGCAATCTCTATTTTTCCCTTTATGCTGGAGTGCTTTGCTTAGATTGTATCCCAAAGCCAAAGTTCATATTTACTCAAATGTTAAGCACAAGCTGTTTAGCCTGTCTAACCATAAGGAATACTAATATGGGTCAGAGCGCAGAGCTCATACACATGTTGGGAACTGCGAGTGTCATATATCAGAGCTCAGACTGGTGATGTAAACAGATTAAGGAAGAACAGGAAACGTACCAGAATAGCCCCTTATTGCTATATTTCCTGTTTTCCCCACATTGCCATATTTCCATCCACATGGCTTAAATTCTTGCTGACACATCTTGTAGCTCGCATATCATGCAAAACATCATGTTGATGTAAACATTAAGAAAAAGACTTAACTTGGCTGAAACATAACACTGAAATTAGATAACATGTATAGTGTTTATCTGTGTACGTACAGCTGGTACCACAATGATGAGCATGCAAGCGACCCCGGCCAGCAGCAGGGCTGGAGCACAGGTCTTCTTCCTTCCAATTCGGTCCATTGCAAAACAGCCAACCAGATATGAAGGGATCTCCACTGCACCTGGAAACAACCAGTCACAGCAACCTACACTCACAGACTGTCACAACACTTACACAGTGACATTCTAGCTGATTGGAACCTGAATTAATCATCTAATATGTTTGTGAGCACAGCCTCTGAAAAAAATGAGATATTATTCAGGCTCCTACTTGAATTAAATAGCAGCATATTAAATAAGCATGCCATTAGAATAAATTGAAAACAAACCAAACGAAATGAGCATTTCACCCAGTGCATAGATTAAAGTACAACTTTATTCCACTGTACTTTATGAAAACATAGAATTTAAAATGAGTTAGTTGTGAGGGAATTGAAATTTGGCTTGGGGGGGAAACCCAAGCAGCATAGAATGAGCAGCACATCCTTCGTGACCTGCTTAACCGAAATGTTTATAAATCTTATTTTCTTTATTGGACACCACTGGGAAGCAATGTAGCTATAGACAGTTGTTTTCCTGTTCAATGCTCTCAGGCTCCTTTACTCTCTATTCCCATAAACTGTAAACCATAAACAAGCTATAATGGACAATAGTAAATCATTTTACAGCTATTGAGGAGCTTAAGGTTTTGGTAGCCGTGCTGTATAGTATATCCATCTGATTTTGAGAGAAAATCTACTTATAAGATCATGATAAAGATCAGGAATTCTACTTTGTTTTTGTTAAACAAATTAATAAAACACATAGACAAAAAAAATCCGGCTTTAAAAACTCTACATCTCTTAGCTCCTATGCCTACAAAGCAGGAGATGTATGAATGAAAATATCTGAATTTTTACAGGAAGCTGTCAAGGAGATTGAGAAAACTTTAAGCATTTGTGGATTTAAGAGATAAACATTCATATTTTTTAACACTTCAAAAGGGATTTTTATCATAACTTAACCTTACGCCTAAAATTTTTTGCCTTTTTTAATGAACATTTAAACTGATTAGCAAATCACCTACCAGCAAGAAAGAGGTTAATATACTGGTTTCCCCCAAGGTTGACAGAACCTAAAGAGAAAACGTAGTAACCCAAGCTGCCGATGAACCAGATGGCCCAAACTGTGCATGTGCGACTCGCCATCCTCCAGCTACCAAACAGGTCCAGGATTGATAGCTTCTTCTCGGGCTGCGATGGCTGCTCATCTTCCTCCTGTTTCAGCAGAGCTCTACCGTTCTCAGTCTTTACTGGCTCCCGTAGATCTTCTGCCTTTAGCCTGGATTCAATTCCATTAAAGTGGGCTATTGTATCCAACAAGTTCTGCGTGTCATCGTAGCGGCCCTTGGCCATTAAGTAGAACGGTGTCTCGGGGAACTTCCAACAAAAGAGCAGGAAGGGGGAAGTGCAACTGGATAAGATGATCTGGTAGATCCACCATACCCGAACAAGGTAACCAGTCAGAGCCACCATCATGATGCCAACTGCAAACGCTGCATGCACATGCATGGAGGTCCATGTGCGCACCTTGCTGCCAGTGAACTCTGTCACATATACAAACACCACCACCAGGTAGCCACTGGAAACCTAAAAACAGCAAAGAGGGGAAGGAGGAAAGAAAAGACAGAGAGGACGGGATAAAGGAAGGGAGGATGTAAAATGGGAGCAAAGATGTGAGTTGAATATATTGACAGATGTACAATACAGGCTCTCAGTTGCAGGATTTGGTCAATTATTACGAATATTCTACAAGAAAAGGTCAGCAGAAATGTTTTTGTTGCCTGTTTTAGTGACTGTTACACTGCAAAAACTAAAATCTAAATAAGATCAGACAAGGATACATATGCTTATTGTTTTAAAAGTAAGATAATTATTCTTACTTTTTTCAAGATTTTTTTTACTTGTTTTAGGAATTCTTGACAAAGCTACTATTCCTTGAAATAAGATTAATTTTCTGCCAACGGAACAAGAAAATGTATCTTATTTCAAGGAAAATTAACCTAATTTTTATAGTTTTTTATCATGTTTTTTAAGGCCAGTTTTTGTAGTGTAGTAATTAAATAATGACTTACATGTAGGAAAACTGTGTGCTAGTAGGCTACTGTAGTAACAGAAAATATACTGCCTGCTTGTTCATAAATGTAAAAGGTGCTTCTCTTCTTTTTCTCCACAAACTCAGGTCTTCAAAGTTTTACTGACCTACAGCTAATGTTGTGACAAGAATCCTCCTCAGGGCTCAAAACCAACCAGTAATAAAGTCAACATTTTTTATAGCTTCCTAGCATCAGCTAGCATAAATGACTAGTCATGGCTGTTAATCATGTAACTCATAAACTTAGCTCTTTACTTGTAAAAGAAACTGTGGCTTTTGATATTAAAAAAAAGTTACACAAACATGCTCTAAAGCTGAAAATCACCACATATACAGTAAGACTTAAAGTGTAGCCATGCAGTTAAGGTGTACACTATCTGAAGGCGTGATTCGATGTGAAAAACAACAGCTGTAGCAGAGGAGGAAAGGGAGAGGGTGGGGGATGGTAGAAGATGGAAAGGAATGAAAACTAACTCAAAGGACTCTTTTAGCACGACTTAATTTCTGTGAGTGCCTCTGACTGTAAAGACACCCTTGTTCTTCCTTTAGAACATACTGTGCAGAGTTACGTATTCGCCTAAGTCAGGCATAATGGTTTCTTGATTTTGGTGAGTTTATTTTGGTTTGCCTGTTGGACAGTTTGTCTAGACGTTATAGTTACTCTGTAATTTGTAACACTATGAATTTTTTATCTTTGGTATTTACTTCATGTTGTAGAACTTTAATCTAACTCACATGTAAATGCCAAACTCATGTTTACACATATAGAAACATTCTTGCTTCAAGTGCAGGGAAAGAAAAAGCCCTGCCTCAAACATGCACATAGCAGAAATTTTACTTCAGAGATTTCTCCCAAATGATTTTATTGTGTAAGAGTTTTTTTCCCCTAATCCCTCTAAGGAAAATCCACCCATGCTGGGCATCTCTTTTACATTTAAACAACCTTTGTTCACATAAATATAAAAACAATCACTTTTTTTTAAAAAAAAAAAAAAAGTTGTGTGTAATTAGGAATAATGCACAACATGAACTTCTTAGCTTTGCTGCAACACAACTGAATGGTTGTCACTGACGTTTGCAAAGGTCCAGATGTGAGGCTTTTTCAAAATTATTACAAGACACACACACTGAAGTGCGTGAATGCCCATATACAATGCTGAACTCACCATAGCCAGCAGAAAGCGGAGCACCACAAAGAAGTAGTAGTTTCCTGAAAATGCCACAGCTACCCCAAGTCCAAACTGCAAGAGGCTGGTGAACATCAGAATCCTAACACGGCCCACTCTGGAGGAACAACACAAGTGAGATAATGGGAAAAGAAGAGAAACAAGAAAGACGGAGCGCTATTGTAATCGTAGATATGCCAGGAGAAAAAATAAATCCTTCAGCTGCATCGGTCTGGATAAATTGTACAATCAGTACATTTGCTTTGCAAGACATCATCAAGGTGTTGAAGGTCTGCATAACATCATGTTATATTTACTTTGTGATATAGAGTGATCATTGTTTTCAGTTCCTTTATCTATAGGAAATGTTTTGGCAATAGTATCATTTGTGACCCCTTCCATCTTGACTTGCCTGAGTTACTCCACAACATGATGATCAAAAATACCCAGCTCTGCATCACAGCTTAAAAAGAGAGGAACTGCACTTTGTTTTGAATATGGAAGACATGTTATCTGCCACATCTCTTTCAGTATGCCTGCACCATTAAGAAGCAAATCTTGGCCTAAAAATGTTGCCACTTTTCAGTAAAAGCTGTTCCAGGGTCAGTTCTTCATGATGCTGTCCACCAAATAAGCACATTCTCAGACTATTGGTTTTAGTTTGGCACAAACTTGATCAGATTAGAGATCAGAACCATTTGGTTCAGGGCTTAGATTCCCGAATGATCTAAAACTGTGATGAATAAGAATTAAAAACAACATTGGTTCAGTGTACATGGGTCTTTTAATTCTGAATAAAAGTTAATTCCGCTTTAAAAAGACTAAAAGTAACCATGTAAACACCTACTTCCAAGTGGAATGGTTAATTCGGAATTAAACTTAATTCCGAATAAACTAACTGGTTTAATCTCATTTTAAAGCAGAATTAAATAATTCCTGTCTAATGTAAACTCTTAATTCCTCTTGTGGTTAATTCCAGTAGTTCTGCGCATGCTTACCTTCTCCCGCTTAAGTATGATTTAGCAGCATGTGAGAACATAACTGTAATGCAAAATGATTGAGCTGCACTTCACAGCAGTGTCTTATAGCTGAAAGCTAAAATCCCTGCAGCTCTGCGGTGGGGAGAGTGTAAACTGTCTCCTTACATTGTCCTCAGCAGAAGTTCAGTATAAACTTCACTGATTTTCACCGATGTATACGACTCTAGCTTGTACAACAGCAAACCTATTCAAGCTCCAGTGTCTCATAGCGTGATTTTGATCATGTCCTGACAAGGAGTCCTATCCTTGCTTACTTTTCATGTGCCTTTACTCTCTCTGTTCTTGCAGGATAACGCATAACGTACTGCAGAATCATTCCAATTGCACTCCTCAAAGTGCTGAACATGAAAGTCTCAGCTGTTTGGCCATGTCACCTGATCTGTCTAAACTGTACACATGTTTCTACACTGCTACAGTAACTTTCCCTTTATCTTTTCTTCCACTGAAGCCTTTCCGCACGAATTTCACTTCCTATATCCTGCCATTCAGAAACATCCAAATGATTCACTATAAGCACAATTGACTAGTATTATATTAAATATTGAGACAGAAGTTCAGACAAGCCTTTTAACGCAGTTTCCAGTATTCATATATATGTGAACACAGAATATATTTCTTATATGATGCAACTGTTCATTTGTCATATAAGACAAGCTACCTTCCATCTTTGAATTTGAAATATCTGTGTAAGTACACCCTCCTCCACCCACCCTGAAGCCTTTTACGTACCTGTCAGCAATGTCCCCAAACACCAGCGCTCCAATCAGCACTCCCAACATAAATGTAGGCTGGCACAGCTTGGCCAGCCACTCTTTGTCACATACTAAGTCCCAGTCTGTCACAATGCTTTGATGAACTTCAGAGTGGTCATAAGCAAAGTTCCCATCACATCCTTTCTCAGTTTTGTTGCCATTAAAGTCATATGTGAAATCATATGGGTTGATCCGCAGGGCAGAGCTGCATCGGCTGAGCTCCCATTGCTCCCCGACTGCTGTCCTCACCACTAGGGGACCACCTCCTGACTTTAAGACTGGCAGGATATCTTCCAGATTGGATGATGTGATGTTGCCGTACAGGACATCAGTGATGTTGCCAGGCACGTTGCACACAAAATTTGGAGTCTCGACCAGGAAAACTGAGGCCAGATAGTGAATTCCACAAGCTACAGCCTGGAAAACTGCTGCAAAGTACAGGCATGCCTGAAATCTGGAGAAAAAAAAACATAGCATACATGGAAAACATTCTGACACAAAGCTAGAAATCCTTCTGAGACATTATTGAATGCAATTACATAAATCTCACCTTTATGTGTAAAATATAGGCCACCAAAAGGTAGATTAAGATAAAGATTAGAAACATGGAAAGTGTTTGGATCGATAACTGTCTAAGGGATGCTTCATCTTCGTCTTAAACGCTCATCATCCTCAAAGTCATACTATATTTAGTTGTATGATAAATATTATTGGCTGAATCATGAAGAAATGTGAATCAACATGATACTGGAGGACATTGTTTGTTTTTAAAAATGCTAAAGTAACAGAATGAAATCAACTTTAGACGATTAATTCAGAACTGCTTTCTGATTGGTGAACATAGACCCCCTCTTCTCTTTGTAAGAACTTAGTCTACTAAACCACACAAAGTTTATAAATCAATTGTCTTTACGATACCTTTTGAAATGTCCGAGCTCGTCGAATATCCTCTCCACGGTCATTTTTTTTTTTTTTTTTTTTTTTTTTTTTTTTGTTGGGGTTTGTTTGGGGGTTTGGGACCCCCGTGTTTTTCCCCCAAAAGGAAACGAACCCGGGAACCCCTCCCC
>JBAMHX010000025.1:12429630-12442601 GCA_037177515.1 Pseudomugil tenellus | reverse complement strand
AACTGGGGTGGGGGAACAAAAAGAGGGTTAGAAAGTAGGTTTTTTTACGGGAATTTTGGAAGGTTCTGGGTTGTTTGAACCCCTTTTCCCTGGGCCTTTTTTTTTTTTTTTTTTTTTTTTTTTTTTTTTTTTTTTTTGCTGCGGTGTGTCTGGGCGTTGAGGCTCCCGGTGCGTCTCTCCCGGAGGGCAGCGGATCAGTGCGCCTCTGCTCTAAATAAAGTTGAACGACGGTCTCCACATGCAGGCGGAGTAGGAGGGGCGCGCAAGCTTAAACTCACGCGCTCATACCCTCCGATATCTCACACACAAGTACACAAGTGGAGGAAACTGGGTGACGACATTTTCGAACGAAACGCCCAAAGTGGTTTGAATATCAACATGTATGATGCTGTTTTTGTTTTGTTTTTTTACTGAAACGTTAACTGGATATTATTATTTTTTGTTTGTTTGTTTGTTTAAGGGATTTTTTTAGCTTTAAATGGCTTTTATGTCTGCTGTCATCATCATCATCATCATTAGAGTCCTTCCAGAGAGAACTTAACCAAACACACTCTGTGTAACCTATTACAGCTCCTATTTTAAGGATACATGACTCAGTATAGAAAATTGCTCTGCTTCTCTGTTGCAAACTAAGTTACATAACACCCAGCAGTGTAAGGCTGGACCTGTTGACATCATGGAGCTGTATTTCTGCTGCCACTGTCATGAAACTTTTTCCAAGGCAACGAAGCAAGCATCTGAAAAGGGACAAATAATTTCATTTCATCTGTTGTAAACACTTAAAACTGAACAGAGTGGTAATAGTGAGCTGATCAGGAGCTCTTGGTTCAGATCTAAACCAACAAAATGCTACATTATCATCATCATTCATGATCTGTATCAGTCATTCTTAATTAAAGTGACATTTAATGGTCATTTCTATAATTATTATCTATCTCAAGTAACCCTTTAGATTCTTTACATGGGGTATCTGACATCTCATTAGATAGAAATTATTTTTGACAAATCATTGTTTGAGACATTTTGCTAAAAAAAACTGGGTGGTGTGTTTGTGCAATGAGTGGACGTGATAATAACTGCATTCTTAGTATTTCTTTAACCTCTTGTATCACTAAAATAGAGCTAAAATTTGCAGAACAACCTCTGCAGGTGTGAATGTTTAAAACTTTCCACTTTAAATGACCCTGAATTTACTTTATACAATCCTGAAGGGAAACATTTAAGCGTAAGTATCCGTATATATTTAGATATGTACTTATTCCCAATAGAGGCTCTGATTAATGATTGATATGTGCAGTAGTTGTGGCTGTATTTGCTTGCAGGACCTTGCTTTGTCTGGATCCAGCAGGATCACTGATACACGTTTTTGCAGTGTTTGTATGTGTCTAAGTCACTCATCATTTGCTGCACCTCCTCAGATGGGAAATAAACAGCTGGAAGATCATTTAAATAGGTCATTCCTTCAACTGGATGATGAGCATTTGTGAAGCATGTGTGGCCTTGAGATCATGATGTTATCATGCTCAGGTCAAACATTTCACTCAGTGGATTTCACACAGCATGTGCGCAGTTTACCTTTTCTACTTCTGTTTTTTTTTAATCCTTCAGCTCTTTTCTACATCAACGACCCTCAAACTACACGCAACATTTAATCACCATGTCACATATGTGAAGTTTTTTACTTTATGTTTAGTAAAATATGGATCAGTCTTTTCCACAAGCATCTGAGTCACCTCAATAAACCTAATCCTCTTTTTCAATGTGTTCTGTTTTCCTTAAAGCTCCCATATTAAACATGTTTTCAACAATTTCATATGGGTGTTAAGAGGTCCCACAAGATGGTTTTCAAAGCGTATTACCTAAAATTAAGCTTTGGTGTTTCATTTTAGTCATTCCAAAAGTGGCTCTAGTACACACTTAGAATGAGCTATTTCCTTTAAATATTCATGAGTGGTGCCTGTTTATGCTCACTTCATGTGCCTCTTGAGGGGAGAATACGGTTTTTGCTGGCCGGGGGGCAGGTCAATGGCAGCATCCTTCACCGGGAGGAGTGGGTACTTCCCTTTGTGAAGTCACAGAGGGAAAGATCTCAAACTCACTCATTTGAGCAGACATTCACCAAAAAATGGGACAAGCAAGTTAGAGGGGTGACGGAATTTTCTCATTTTTCTGCCTTATACACAGGCTATCGGGACACAAACAACTATAGAAAGAGGATTTTGCATAATATGGGACTTCGCTGATTCTGACACTGCAGGTCCAACAGGTGGTTGCAAACCTAATACACTCCACTGGTTAATATAAGATATGAAGCATCTTACTGTAAATGATGAATGATCTAAACTTCCTGAAAAAAGGGAAACTTGCTCTCCCATTCATAAATGATGAGAATTTCATTAGGAGATTCAAGATGAGATAAATGTTTCAACACCAAGCTGCAGGTCAACCAATTCCCTGGACTCCGTTGTCATCCATCACTGAAACCAAGAAAACTAAGTAGGTTTTTTTTGTTTGTTTTACTTTTTGTTTCACTGACAACAGTATGTATTTGAAGTCTGTGATGCATACTATGAAGAAAAATGTGATCCCAGGCATGAACCCATCCCACAAATTGATCTTTTTGTGAGGTGATTATTAATCAGACAACTTTGGAAGTATCTTTCTGTACTTTCTGTAGCTGTTATACAATAGCACTAGAAAAATAAAATACAATAAAATATCAATGAAACTTTATTTAAAAAGCACTTTTCATACAAATATTGTCATTCAAAGTGCTGCATGTCCAGAAATCCTAAATAAAAAAACCATGCTGGGATATAAAGCAGAAGATAGTAAAGCCTAAAATAGATAAATAAATAACTGAGCACAACTAAAAGAAAAAATATTAATTAAAAGTTGAGCTAAAAAGATGTGTCTAGAGCCTGCTCTTAAAAACCTGAACGTTCTCTGCAGCCCTGATGTCCTCCAGTAGACTGTTCCAAAGTCGGGGGCCAAAGAACAGAATTGACGTCTCGTAGTGATTTTGTGTCCTGACTTTAGGAATAACTAGAAGTCTTCTGCTGGAGGAGTGCAGGGTCCACGAGGGTTCATAGAGTAAAAGCAGTTCTGAAAGATAAGAAGGCCCAAGACCATTACACTAAAAAAACAGTAAAAGAACCTTAAAAATTGATCCTAAAACACACAGGGAGCCAATGCAGTGATTTTAAAACCAGTGTAATGTGCTCCCGCCCTCTGGTCTTAGTCAGAACACGTGCTGCTGAATTTTGTAATAATTGTAGACCAGAAAGAGTCTTTTTGGGATGACCAGAGAGCAGGGAATTGCAGTAGTCTATACGACTAGTGATAAAAGCATGCATCAGCATCTCTGTGTTAACCCGAGAGAGAATTGGACGGACCCTGGCAATGTTTTTAAGATGTTAAAACCCTGTTTTTGTAATGTTTTTAATATGTGGAATAAAAGTCAGCTCAGAGTCACAGATAACACCCAGGTTTCTTACTTGTAGAGATGGATTAAAATACTGTGCTTGTAATTTTGGTAAAGGTTTCTCTCTCAAGGCCTCAGGACCAAAGACTAAAACCTCAGTCTTGTCCTGGTTAAGCTAAAGAAAGTTTTCTGCCATCTGGGATTTGATGTCTAAAATGCAGTTAAAAAGTGCATCCATTTGCCTGGTGTCATCAGGAGAGATGGAGATGTAAAGTTGTGTGTCATCTGAATAGCTGTGAACGTTGATTCCATGCCTCCTAATGACACCACCAAGAGGGAGCATGTATAGATTAAAAAGCAAAGGACCTAAACTGGAACCCTGGGGCACAACACATGTGATTTCATGAACCTGAGAGGAGCAGGTATCTAAACTTACCATAAAAGTTCTGTCTGTCAGGTAGGATGAACCATTTGTGTACAGTACCAGAGAGACCAGCCAGGTGTTTAAGTATATTTAAAAGAATATTTTGGTCCACTGTCCAAAAGCAGCGCTTAGCTCCAGTAAGACCAACACTGGTACCTGTTTAGAATCATAATTTAATCTAAAATAATTTAAAATCTTAGTTAAGGCTGTCTCTGTACTGTGGTTTACCCTAAAACCAGACTGACATTCTTCAAGAATGTTGTGTGTGTTAATCTGAGTAAAAACGAGTTTTTCTAAAATTTTGCTTAAAAATGGTAAGTTAAATACGGGTCTGTAATTTTTAAAATCATTAAAATATAGATTGCTTTTCTTCAGCAGAGGTCTCACCACCGCAGCTTTAAAAGCAGCGAGGAAGAACCCCGTCTGACGAGAGCAATTCATCATGTTTAAAAGCTCGTCTCTGAAAGATTCATAAAATGACTTAAAAAACCGTGTTGGAGTGGGATCTAAAAGACATGTGGTGGGCCTAACAGAGGAGAAAACCTTGTCAAGCATCTCAGCATTAACCAAGACAAAACTGTCCATTGTTTCTTCTGGCAAAGACAAACAGTCAGATGTGTTAAAAACAACAGTTTGATGTGTGTGCAGCATTCTCAGTATTGCCTGTTGCCCACTCTACTGTATACAGTAGCAGCAGGGCTTGCAGAATCAAGCAGATTATGGCATCTTTAGCAACACTCAAGCAAATAGGAGGCTCTCAAGGACTTTCTGGATGTTAGGGCAACTCATAATTGAGGTCAGATGAACCATTTATTTGACAGCAAAGAAAAAAAGGTGTCCTGCAAAGTACTTGAGCTGTCTCTTAACTCAGGTTGAGACTGAAGAAGTCCTGCTGAGTTTCATTTCCACATAAGCACCGGCCTCTACAGCTTACAACAACTGGTCCTGCAGCCTTGTTTTAGTTCAGCTGCTGCTTCAGCTGACAACTGGACACAGACATTAGCGAGAGAAAGGGGGGGTTGCACAATTTCCTGATATGGAAGGAAGGTTTTGGTTAAGATCTACTGTATGACTCAGATGGAAAGTGATTCTGTATAGGTGTGAAAAGAAAACTGAGGTTTGTAAAGCTGGACGCAGTAAAGGGCTGAAAAACATATTCATCTGACTGGCTCTGTCCAGCCAAGCCTCCTCCAGAATGATCAACATTTACCATGAAGATTTTAGTACCAGACCTTCCCTCATGTTGTTCTGCTGGAGTGTAATTTCACACACTTACTCACTTAGTCTTGGCATCCATATAATTTCCTCACAGGGTGAACTCCAATCGGTGGCCTCAAATCACCTTTTTCATAGCTACTTCAGCTTGCTGCTAATACTTTTGTATAGTTTTATTGACCACAGGTATCTATAAAAAATTGGAGTGTACTTGAAGGACAACATGAGAAGTACCAGATCATGGTCGGATTTTCCATAAAGAGACTGAGTGGATATGTTTAGGCATCTTTAACATTTACTTAGAATGTTGGTTCAAATTAGTAAAAGCTATTGGAAAGTTTGAATTTTGTCAGAGAGGTCACTGTGGTTAAAATCCTCAAAATATCCCAATGAATGCATCTTGTTTCTTTTTTATGAATAAGACGTGAACCTTAAGGAGGAATTTTATGAGCATATTAAATAAGAAAATCATTGTTTTTATCTAAAAAAAAATGTGGAAACATGTCAGATCTACTTAAATTACAAAGGATCTACAGTCAAACTTTATTTTGTTCAGTGTCTTGGGAGTAGTATTTGTCTCTGTATATGTACATGGTTCCTGACTTCAAATGTCAATAAAGAATCACCAAGTAACCTAAAATGCGTGTTTTCCAACTGTGGGAGATAGTTAGAAAACCCAGAAGAACAATCAACCTCTGCCCAAGAATCAAACCAGGTTCTCACCAAATGGCCACACCGCTACAACATTTGCAAAATGACAAACTCTAAACTCTTGCTTCATGGTAGCATTTCTGTATATCTGTTATTGTACTCAGTCTGTTTTGTGTTTATCTCTTTTTCTCAACAGGCCACACAAAGTTGCTGCAGTTCCAGATGAAAGATTGTGTATTACATTTTCAGTTAACCCGTGTCCACATTTTTCAACCGCCTGAATGTGTATTTTGTGTACAATCTCAACCTCAACCAAAAGCAAACATACTGTAACCTTCAGCTACTCCTGTCACAACTGGTTACTTCCCACTGTGTGGCACTTCATTTGGTTTATCCAGATCTCAGCTGGCCATCCCAGTAAGCCTTGATATTGCTGGACTGAGCTCTTTCAGTCCAGTTCAGTCTGCTTTTTTTTTTTTTTTTGTAGTAAACTCAGAGCACCACAGATATTAAAGGAGCTGCTGCCTGTTTTATAAGATAGTCTCAAGTAAATCCTACCTGCAAGTGTCCTGGATCACTTTTCTAAAGTTTTAAATCTGAATGCAGTTGTGGATTTAGTTTAATGCAGGAAACATTTAGTTGTGTTGCCCTTCCATGAAAATAAACATTTTCCAGTTTCTCCATCTGTGTATCTGTTTGTCTTGAGTAGATTCGGTCTATTATGGCAACATGAGAGTATTCATTGCACTGTGTAATTTATTTTTCTTCAACATACTGTTTGAGTAAAGATCAATAACTCTCTTCTTTTGAAAGCGGGCCTAAAAGGGAACCACAGCTGTGTTTGGTGAGTCTGTTGATTGATGGTGGACTTTTGACTGACCTTTTGACAACTGCTCTGGTAAATCTGCTAAGAAAAGAAGTTTGTTGCTCTACTTTTCATGACTTCTATTTTGGTGGAGAAGAAGAAATGAGAGGAGAAAGAGGCAGCCTCTAATGTATCCCACATGGCAGCCAGTTTTGGCACAATTTCTCCTTGTTATCGAACACATATCTGGCATCTGGCATTTCTTAGCATGTTTGCACATCAAATAAGCACTAACTGTCACGTGTGCTGTATTCTCAGTATGTAAACACAAGCTGAATTTGAGCTTTGGAGTTTGTTCAGACATATACTTGATTTAAAAATAGTGACTACATGTGCTCTTTCTTCATGTTTTCTTGCTCTAACTATGGTTATCAGGGAAAATACCATTTGATCTACATCTCACTGAGTGTTGGCAGACTGGTAATGTTGGAATGAATTCCACATGAAGGTGACGAGTGTCCATGATGAACCACTTGGTGGCAGCAGAGATTGTTTTTATGTATATAACGTAAACTTTATTCCAACACTGGGTTTTAATTTGACAATTTTCAACTTCTAGATTTACAGAACCCAGTCAACCAAGCAAAGTTAAGGCATCTTTGTTCCAATAAGTCTTTTTTACTCTCTCATGTGCTTCTTGGAGTGTCTAAGCAACCCCAAAGACCCTCTATTGAGAAACAGATTTAGATCATTAGGTCTGAATTAATTTTTCTATAATCATGCATATGTAAGCAGATGAGTGGTTCAGTATGTGAAACTAGTAAAGCAACACTTTAGACACACTTTCCCATTGGATTTAGTGACTGGTAGTGTATATGATTCCTACAAAAACACGTTATAATGAATAGTGATGTACTGTACTGCCTGTCAAGCTTTGTATTAAAAAGATAAGCTAATTTCAAGGAAATGATTATGCAAAACCCCACTTTTATTGCTCTTTTTCAAGCAATACTACATGTCCATATTTATCAAGAAAGCTGCCTAATGTGGCCCAAAATAAACAAATGAATAAACAGACAAGTCAAATAAAAAAAAAAATACATTTAAATAAAAAATAAATAGCATAATCTATTTTTTCATCCTTCACATTAAAATGTTTCTGTCACAACAAGCAACTCAGGTTTGTGATTGTAGATGTTTGTATATGTATAACTGAAAGGAAACCATTTGACTGAAAAACATAAACTGCAGCTTTGTTTAGAAAACCTATGCATAAATATATATTATCTTTATAAAGAATAACACAAGAGGAGTTTTAGGCGTTTATATCAAGCGGGCAGTAGTGTACTATTTACAGGATAATATGCAAACACAAGTTTGTCATTTATTAAAAATGGCTGGAGGAAATCAGCATTTATCATCTTCCTGTTTTTCCTTCCATAGATTTTCAGCTTGCATAATCCTAATAAGTTCATGCTTTTATCTCAAGCAAAAATGGAACGTTTGACTAAATGTTGAAGAGAAAGTCTGGTATCATTAATTTGTCTGAACCATATAATACACCCATTTTGTAAACTGGGTTTGTGACTATCTGCCAGCAAAAACTTAAACATCCAAATTAGAAACAGACGTATGAAGTTAAATCCTGAAATCTTGTTTTAACACCTTTAAACTTTCATTTTCATGCATGTTATGAAAAATAAATCTGACATGATGCTGAATTTAAAGAATATTATGAGGACTGAACTGTCACGGTTAATGCAAGAGTAGCAGGCCCTGCCCATGTCTGGTGTTGCACAGTAACCCGAGATCCTGCTGGGCGGGAGAAATAACCCCAAGAAGGGGGGAGAGCGAGAGTGGGCGATGTGTGTTTGTGTGATCTGAGTCTGATAGAACGAACAAGGGAAGCAAATCAAAGGGGTGGGTTTGTTTGGTAAAAGTGGGACTTACAAGTGTGAGGAGGAAGTTCCCAAAGTTTGCAGAGAGACCTGAACACACTACTGCAGAATCTGCCAACAAAGCCTCAACAAAAACTTACACTCATGCTGGCTAAGAAGCAGACAAAGTGTGTTCTTCATATGCTGGTGTTTCTTTAATGAGAAGAGAAGAAGAGAAGAAGAGAAGAGGAGAGGAGAATGGGATAAAAGAAAAAAAAGGCAAACTGCTGGTTGAAATGATGGACTAAGGAGAACAGAGACACGTGGGGAACAGATTAGTGGATGAACATGTGCAGAGATCACTTCACCTTGGGGTTGCTGCTGCGTTTGGGCATTCTGCTTACTGCTGTGTGTGTGTGCGTTCATGTTTTTCTGGACACGGGCTGGCAGGGCACCACTGCACCTCTGACTATGGGACATCCCACCCAGTCTAATCACAACTGGGGTCAACAAAACAGAGCAAAATTGCTTTCTGCAGTAACGCAGGAGCACGAAAAAGACCTAAAGCAGAGAATCTCTCATGTGCTCACTCTGAAAAAAGAAAGTTTGGCTAGGAAGCGTGATGAAGATGGGGAGAACCCTTCACCACTTTGCTGCCTTCCTCTACACCGGCCCAGAAAGGTATGTTTAATATACCATTAACCCCTTTGTTTTTAAATGCTGTGATTAAGATTCTTGTAAGGTTATCTGATTTTAAATCGGTTTAGCAGTAGACAGAGTGGCTTAATAAGGAACTTTTACTCCATCTCTGAGTCACTGGCTTAAAGCTCAGTAATCCCAGGAGGGTGATGAAGGAAGAACAGGCAGGAGAATCAATGCATGTTCAGTAAGTGCCTGTGAGAACTTTGAAGATGAAATGAAGGTTTACAGCTTTGGTTTCTTGGACTACAAAGCTGCCTGTGTTCCTTTTCTTGACAGATGCTTTCAGTTTAAACAAGTAAAGGTTTAACACAAATCGCGAGTCAAACACTGCTCATTTATCATCTGCAAATCTGTACAGACTCCGTTTTAACACAAAGCCTGTTCAAACAAGGCATCCATTAGGACAAACATGCCTATTCACATACACAAATATACACTTAAACAAACTCTGAGTTTGACCCCATGACTTATAAAGCAGCTTAACAAACACATACTTCTCTCCCTTTTTTTTTTGCTGTGCTTTCAAGCATTTCTCTGTGATTCATCTCTATTCTGCTTCTGTGTTGATTTTGTCATTTGATCTCCCCATCCATCCATCTCCCTTTTGTTCCCTTTCAGAGGCATTTTCCATCACCAACAGTGCACATCTATTCACATCTCAAATGTGCTTCTCCCTGATCTTGTCTTCTCTTCCATCTCCACTGTATTTCCTTATTCTGTCTCTTTGGGGAAGTACAAGCCTGTTCGCTTTGTCCTAAATCTTTAACAACCTAAAATAGAGACAAATGAGCAGTGATGCGGAGTTTTAAATGCCACAAAAATCACTTCAGGGCTATGATACCCCAACATGAGTCCTTGTTTGTCATCAATATTACACAACACCATATGCTCCTTCTCAGTGATTCTTAACACTAATTTTGCCTCCTAAGATGCCCTGGAGGAGTCTGGATGAAAACTCCATGTTTTGTGCTGTTGCTATTTAAGTCCCTCTTTTCCTCTACTTACATTTCTCCCTCACTTTTCTCCCTTTCATGCTCTGATCTCAGAGATCCCTGTAACTCTTTTACTCTGTCACATTACAAGTCGCCGCTCTCATCCTCCGCCTTACTTTTCTGACTCTCCTGTCAGTGTCAGTTTAAAACTTTTCACTTGCATCCCACCTCTCAACTAGATTCATATTGTTGCTGCTCAACTTTTTCTTTCAGCACATATTCATACACTGCAGATGAGAATAACAAGTTAGAAAGTAGGAATGTTGCTTGTAGAAAAGCAAGGTGCAGCCCAATCCTGGAATAAAACATGTAATAGGTATCTGGAGCTCCAAAATATAGTAACACTATAATAGGTGGTTGTTTTTTTATGTATCATAACATAATGTAGCAGAATTTGGTCATTCTGTCTATACGTTTAGGTAACAACAATTTCAGACAAACAATAATGCATAAACATTCTTCATTGGTGATTGAGGGATTAAAAAAAGTCATCCATTGTCTGAACCAGGTCTTTGCAATGCAGGGGCACGGGAGCCTATCCAGAGGCTAAGTGAGGGACAGGCTCCCAGTCTATCATGAAGCTAAGACAGAAAGACAACCATGCTAACTCCAAGGGAGAATTTTAGATCGACTATTTAATCTAACATGTATAGTTTTGGACCTACAGGGAGGAAGCCAGAATACCCAGAGAGAGCCCATAACCAGAATGTTTAAAGGTGGAGGTTCAAACCAGGAACCTTTTTGCTTTGAGACAATAGGCCAAATCACCACACACTGTGCAGCCTGGATTATAACATCATCCCTAAAATTAATTATACGAATATATTAAAGCTAACCTTGTAAATGATGGGAAGTGCTTAGTTTCTCTTACACTACTTAGTTATTTTGGATTTGGGTCAACATTTGTGTTCAATTTGGACACAAAACACTAAGACACACTTAAAGCCAGACACTTGGTTTTATATGATTTCTTATTCAACCTGAAAGTGAAACAGAGTAACCTCTTTTTTGTGAGTGTTTTACATCTCGTCATATTTTAGCCTAAGAAATGCAAAAACATGCACTTGTAATGTCACATTGTTTTATTGTGGATCAGATGAACTTTGTCCACATGTTGGGTTTAACTAGTTTCTTAATGATAAAAACACAAATAGAAGTGAACCACTCTCCATTACAGCAAGCTCCCAACAACACGCAGTGTGTTTGCTAGTGGGAGATGCTATAAAGAGTTAATTGAATGAGGTCATGATATGGATTGAAAATGATTTTATTTTTAGCTTATTTGTAGGATTGATAACATTTTGACAGCATGATCCAAAAATACACACTAATTAATATTTTTAGTTGTGAAGAAAAGATGAAGGTGTAAACACAGTCATTTGCTTCTCTCCACAGGTGTCTCAGACATGTATAGTTTTTATGAGCCTTGCCAGATTAAAATCACTTTTCATCTGAGAGTTTCAATAAAAAGTTCTTACAGACTTCTTTTCATGATGTTGTAGGTCATGATGATATTATTTCACCTGTATTGTAACTCAGATCTGTATCACATTGAAGACCACTTTTTGTAAAACAGAGGAAAATAAATCAAGCTACACCAATTCTGACCTGCTCAATTACTCACTTGTGTTCAGATCTGGGTCCAAGGAAGAGGTGACTCTGGGTTTTGACCCTTGGCCTAAAGTCTTTTCTGGTGCCTCTGATTTGCTAATACATCTGAAAACAAGCAGTTCATTGTTCACTGTATGCAAACAAGTTCATTCTGCAACATCTGTGATCTTGCACATCTAAGAGATGCACACTTGCGAAGGCACACAGATGCCTTTCTACATAATCATCTTGTGATTCACTCTTTCTGTCTACCTTGTTATGAAGCAGTCAGCGTGAAAGATGTCACTTTCTGGCTGCTTTTCCACTATGTTGCAACACATCTGTAATATTCTGTCATCACTTTTTTAAGCATTTCAAACACTTAAATCTATTTCTGCTGTTTTTACATATATAAATCCTTCAACATCATAAGCAAGCAAGTTTATTTTAATAGTTATTAATATAATATTAGAAATAATATCTGGGGTTTACAAAACTAGCTCACAAAAAAGGAAAATTATTCACAAACACAAAGTTTTATTTATTTTTCATTGACATACACACAATTTTTTTTACCTGACATGGGTTTTGTTCCCCACTGGGAGAGGAAAAGGGGAATAAGCTGGTAAATTATAAACAAATGTGAAATGTGTTGGGCGGAGGAGGGAAAGGAAGACAGACAGAAAGTGACAATAAGAAGAACACTGATGACTCAGCTCCTTTTATCACTTTGACACAGAAATAATAAATAACTGGCCTGAAGTCACATTGAGGCACAATAATGCTAGTCTGCACACTTCAGTAAAGTTTGACCAAAAGAAACATCTCTAAAGCAAAACAGCTGCTGGCAGCTCAATAAGTCATGAAAGGAGTCACCATATGACAATGTATTTTTTAAACGACTTTGAGAGAGACCATATCTGCTGGTCTCTGTCTGCAGCAAGAGAAGATGTGCAGTCGCTACCCAGGCAGGAAGAGGGAAGCAAGTGGCAAAATAAGTATTTTATTCATTATTTATGTAAAGCAATACCTACCTAATGCATTAGAATATGCATAATATGGGTCCTTGTTTGCAAAAATAAGACCAAATATAGATTCTTCATATGTTCGACACAGTAATTTGGAGTGGGAGAATCTAAACCCAATTTTTTTTTCAGATTTTATATGAAAGTTTTTAGTATACAGATGTCCAATTCAAGGGCCACTGTTCTGCAGGTTTTACATGTATTTAGCCTAACCCGAACCACTGCAATTTTCTACTACCTCTGCATATAGCATCATAACCTGATAT
>JBAMHX010000025.1:12413415-12429530 GCA_037177515.1 Pseudomugil tenellus | reverse complement strand
AGAGAGAGAGAGAGAGAGAGAGAGAGAGAGAGAGAGAGAGAGAGAGAGAGAGAGATCTTATACCAAGGATATCCTGCTCTGACATGTTTGTGTGAATGGGAAAGTTCTCTGGAGCATGAATAACTTCTATAAGTAAAAATGAAGAAGGTGCAGGTGAAGATGACTGGTATGTGGAAACACAGTTCTGTTCTTTTCCAACCCTCATATTACAGTGAAACACTGATGTTTCTGGATTCTATCTTTGTGCTTGAATGTGATCCATCTTACCAGTAACCCTCATTCTGTTTTTCTTCTCTTATCATGCTTTTCTAATGAGTCTTTTCTGAAAAGTATGACAATTAGAAAGTAAAGCATCTCACCATTTACTTAAAAATCTTTTTTTACAGTGTTGTGGAACTCGCTCCCACCTACTGCTCAATATCCGGTTAGCTAAGTTGTAATAATGATCAAAACTGTTTCTCATTATTAATAATGGAATTTAATTTAAGTAATAGTTTTTACATTAAAGATGAATCTACTTCCTCTATTTTGTATGTGGTCATATCATCCTTGTATCCTGCTTTTGCTCACTTTGCAGATCCTCTTATGTTTTCCTCTCTGTTCTTCTATTGCTGAAAGATAAACATAGCTTCCACAACTAAAGTGGAAATTAATTATTCATCTTGAACTGCTTCATATAATTCAATTAATCATTTCCTCTTTGCTGCTAAATCTCTGTCAGCATGCGGGCAGTGCCGAGCTTTTTCTTTTTTACAGGATCTCTGCCAGCATGTTTCTGAGTTTTCTCCCAGATAAGCCAGCTGCCATTCACATGTCACACATACTGAATCTCACAGTTCACAAAGAAAGTGCATATATCATTACCACGAGGCAAAGAGAATCATGAATTCTTTTAGACTGGCCTCCAAGTTTCTGAATATTTTATGACTATGCAGCGACAGGCTTCTGAAATGATCAGCCAATGATGTAAATATGACTAAATGTCAATGCACACATCAAATATTAGAGAGGCTGGACTGAAAATCGTGACCAGCAAATTCTGTAAAATGCTTGCATCCAAATCACAACATACAGTATGTGTGTAATACCACACGAGGCTGCAAATAAATAAATAAAAAATGTGAAAATATCTGTGTAAATAGTACAAAACAAAACTGGCTGAGTGAACCAAAGTGAAGGCAATCCCTGACTCTCCAAGCTGCCTTATGAGTCTCACTTAAATTCACATATAACTATGACAATCTTGCTGTATTTAACCAAATAGAGATTAATGTCAAATAATGCTCTTCGTACAACAAGTATTAATTAATTTAATTAGGAACATTGAGCAATACTGTGTCCCTGACTGAAATTAGCTTAGTGTTGGGACAGAAAAGACCATATGGTGTGTCTCTCAGCCAGACGAGCCCCAGGGGAATTTTTTTTTCCTTTTTCCCAAGAAAAATTTCTAACACAGACAACCAGTGACCTTGGTCATCTCTTTGAATATTGAAAGACTCGGTTCAAGAGAGACTGACAGGGACAGAGAGAGACTGCTGGAAAAGAATGAGCGAGACTGACTCCTTTAATCCCAAAGGTGTGACTGGAGTCAGTTCCCAGGCATCTCTAACCTCCATGTGGGTCAGCGGAGGGAACCAGTGAGTCAAAAGAAATCAGCAGCTGAGAAGCTGACATGTCAGTACCCCCCCCCCCCCCCCCTCTCCAACCTTTCATCTTTTCTGCATGAGAATGTCATTTTTATTATCAACGATGTGCATTGGGCTGAATGAAAAGTTGAGAATTTTTTAAGAATTTTTTGCTGGAAAATATCACTAATGTGACATTTATTTGGTGAAAATATTGAGAAAAACTTTTCTGCAATTTCTTTAGCAGGAAACGCTTCACTGGTCATTTTATTTTAATTAATATCAAATCCGCATTTCTCATTGTGAAATTTGTAGACATGATGCATTGCACAGTTTCCAAATTATACTCGACATAAGTTAAAATAATGCAGCACAAAGTAAAGATGAGGTTGATTCAAGGCTCATTTCCACTTTAGACTCTTCTAGTTTCGCCTGTGTTGCAGATTTATGTAGAACTGTCTCTCCAGTGGTGGAAAGCAGGGCCAGGACCAGAACAACAAACATGGTTGGAAAGCAGGCTGGCGAGTCAGAATCCAAAAGAGGTTTGTAGATAATCTGGCAGAGAACTGAGGGCTGTATGGTGCTTAAGAGAGAAGTGGAACAGGTGAAATGGATAGTGTTGATTGATGGTAACTGCAGTCAGCAGGAAGTATAAGGCAAATAAGGCATGAGTAAGCAAGGCAGACTGGAAACCATGACACTTTTATTCGGTTTGATCAGCACTGCTTTTACTAAAGGGCCATGAAATCCTTGGAAAACAAAACAATTCCCTGTAATTATTTTCAGTGGTTTGCAGTTAAACGCAAATCTCTGATAAGTTAAACTTATCTTTGTTTATGGGTCTGTTTTATTTTCTTTATCTGCCTTTGTGATGGTATTAAACATAAAACCAATCTATGTGATGATAACTGGGCAGAAATCCAAAGTTTCATCCATAAACAGACAGCTTGGAAAATATAAGGATGGATTGTTCCATAATTCTATTCTCGTAAATAGCTTCCACTGCCTGGCTAATTAAGCATACACAACTTCCTCAGCACGCCTGAACACAGTGAGGACTAATGTGCATCTTAGCTTTTCTCAATTTCTTCTATGGAGTATTTCTTCTTTCTTCTTGATACCAGAGAACACACTTCACACAACATTAAGAATGAATATGTGTTATATATAAAGCATCCCTGCAGCTATTTTTACATCACATCATGCAAGATTTATTCTTCAAAAGATGAAACTTGCCAACACACTTATAAAACATGTGAAACTTTTCTGCAGCCATGCAAGAGAGCAAAAACCTCTTTCTTTAAGTGCTTTGTATCCGGCAAAAATTTAGAACAATAAGTTGGTACAGGTTGATACCAATTACCTTATAAAGCTGTATCAATAGTAAGGTGAAATAATTGGTAGATAAAAAGCAATAAAGATGCAAGCACTTTGTTTTCTAATAGGATCAAACCAGTACAGTGATACTGCTGTGCACATTATGTTCATGTCAACAAAACTGGAGAAATAAACAGCTGAAAGCAGCTCATTGCTGTAGGTTATACATCATTAATGTGAGATTAGTATCCAAGAATGATCAAAAGTGTTGCTTAGAATCTTTGACAGGTTATGGGGAAAAAAGTGCACATCTGGTGGCCCAAAACTTTGCAATATTATTTCTTTCTTGAAAAACTACTGAGCTAAAAGCTGGAAGTTTTCCATTTTTAAATGTTGATGATCAAAACCAAATATTGCTGGTGGTAAAGCAGAGGGTTCTCAATGCACTTGAAATTACACGTTGTCTGTTGTTTGCTTGTGGGAGGGGGAATGAGTAAGAGTCAGTGTCAAACTGTCAAGTCCAAGGACCTAATCGCACAATACTCCCTTCAGATTTGGATGCCTCCTCTGGAACATTCCTGCCAGTTCCCAGTCTCCCTCCCAGCTGATGTGAATGAGTGCATTGACATCAGAAAATGAAAGCTTGTGCTTTATTATTATCAACTCATCGCTAGTGCTCATCTTTCTTTTTTTTTTTTTGCAAAATTATAGTTCATAGGTTTCTGTTGCAATATTTCTAAATCTGCTTTTTCTGACCCTAAAGAATTAGGACTGTCAAGATATATGTAAAGAAGCTCGTTTGTGGAATTAGATAAGCAAGAGATTATTATTTTGAACAAATAGTTGCCATGATGCCGCGGTGTACTGAATCTAATAAAACTACCACAGATGATGACAAACCATATCGATACAGCAACTGGAAGAAGGCCAGTTATTGTTTTTTCGTTTACACAAAATCTGTAAGACAAAATCAAATTGATTGCACAGAGAGATCCTTCACAGAGCTACGGTAACACCAGACTGGGTTTAGTTGTTATTATTTATCCAAAGCTGTGATAAATACTGTCTCATATTCTCACAGAGATGGATAACTGAGATTCAAACATTTTTAGTAAAATATAAGGCTAACTTAATTGCTGTAATAATGTAGTCTTAATTATGCAATAAATTTAGAAATCTGTCTTTGTTATTTTCTTGTGGCTGTGCCTCTCCATCAAAGTAATTGACCCCAGTCTGGCCCCCTTATAAAGTTGATCTAGAACCGCCTCTGCAGAGGACACCTAATCCTCAAAAGCATATGAGAACCTTATGGTCTTTAGTTAAAGGTTTTTGTGTTACTTTATGCTTGTTTGAAGTTAAATATTGAGTCTTTTTGTTATTGTCTAAAAAAAATACATGGTTCTATGACTCTCATTAAGTATAATTTGAAGTTACTTGATATGAATGGTAATAAAAGAGAGTAAAAAACATATGGAGAGGATGGCAACTGAGTGTCTGTGGAAACATCACTGCTGGACAAAAATCTCTCAAAAACATTGTTATTCATTCAGCAACTTATAGAAGACAATGTGCAGCACAGGTGTATCAAAGGATTTGCATTAGATGCAAAGAAAGAAAGGAAAGGAAGAAAAAAGCAAGGGTGGGCAATTCACTGTCACTCTGTCATGCTTTCTGTGTTTTCCTTTCCATCTTGGGAAGTAAGTGTCATATGGCGCTCTGCGTGCTCCCTCTGCTCTTCCCAACAAGGCATCAAACACAGATCTCATATCTGGGATATTTTCCAGGATGACAGGGAGACACACAGATTGCAACCGCTAACAATAAGACCTCCATCTGTCCAATGCGACTCTGGGCCAAGAGGGTCTGATCAGGCAAATCAAACAGGATCTCTGTTTTCTGCAGAGCCCATAATTTTTATCCAATTTGCATATTTTCAACAACATCAGTGCATGCTGTGACTGACAAGAGTATGCATCAATGGATTTATAAATCAGTGTATGAATGAAGGTACTGTAATATGACTGGAAAGAATGTGTTTCCAAGGCAACAGGAAAGACTAGGGTTAAGTTTATGGCATGTGCTACAGTATGTCTGAGACACCATAGTGGATTTAAATATGCATATGCATAAAAAGCTGCATTTCCTCAAAAGCCAAACGCAACCATAATTTTCAACTCCATTACAAAAACATTTTCTGTTGTTGGCATAATTATATTGACCCTATTCTAAGTTAATTATTTTTTTCCCAACACAACCCATATAAATGCAAATGATTTTATATAGAATAATGACCAGGTAACATGAATTCATGTAGTAAGACAGGATGTGTCATAAAAGGCTGAATGTCATAAATTAACCCTTTAATGCCTAATGTCATATATGTGATACCTTTCTGAGACATTTTGCATCATTTTATGGTAGAAACTTTATTCAAAATCCAGTTACACAGAATATGTCTCCTGTCACCTGGTGAACACCAGAAAGAAGAGGACTGTAAGGAATAATATTTTGACCTATCACATTGAAATAAATAGTAAAAATGCCAAAAAAAACATAAACAATTTTGTCCAGATTTTCTTAAAGGGCCATAAAAAGACTTTAGATTTTAAAAACTAGATATTTCTGAGAACTCATTCTTATTTCAGGGATTAAGGGGTTAAGCAACAACACTGTTATACATTTATTACCTCTGTACGGGATTGAGAAAACACATTAAAAAAGACAGATTGGAGACAGATTTATATGTATGAATGGACTTTGCCTGTATCACTTTTCAACACAGACGACCATTTTCTTGCTGTATTATTAATGATAGATTAGATTTATTTGTTCATTAGATGTCTTTCTGTTTTTCTGCCTGAGATAAGTAGAAAATAATCATCAATCAAGCTTTTTTTTCTTGCTTTTTACCATAAAAAAGGAAACCCTACTTTAACTGACAGAGCTTAACCTCTGTCTCTTTCTTTCTCTCTCTTGCTCTCTTTCTCTCTCAGAATGAATGCAGTCCAGATGTGGGATTGTTAGACCATTTTGTATTAGAAACAACAAAAAAATAAAAAAAGAGAGAGAGAAACCATCTGTGTCTGATTTGTTCCTTCGCTTCAATTCTTCATGCATGCACTCCTCAACAGGCTCCTTCTGTTTTTGAGACTGGGTGAACCCTTCTGAGATTACTGCCTTTATTACCAGAAAAAAAAGACATAAGCATAATCCCTATTTTAATTCTGTAATACCTTCTGTGTGCCTCACTGTACTCCAGCAGAGCTGGGATGGGCCAGTGAGCCTGGCCTGTCAGAGGAATAGACAACACTGCAGGGAGAAGAGACAGCTGCATCTAGTCTGACAGTCAAATCTTTATCTCCCAGATTAGTAAGAACAGTAGAGCAAAGTAAGACTGACACTCTATGATTATCCCACATATACTTTACAAAGATGACATCCTTGAAGCTGAACTGGTTTTTACTATATCATTATTATGCTCTAATAGTTTTCAGTGTCTGACTCCGACTGTCACCAGATGATCTAACCCAGCATGTGTTACTTTTAGCGTTCTGGACACTTGGTAAGCAGCAGGGATAATGTAAGGATTAAAAGCTCTTATGTCACAATTACATGAAACTCATCTGCTGGGTGGAAATTTACTTACAGTATCTGCAAAGAACAAGTTTAGCTGCGTTTGAAACTATGGTTGAGGAAACTCATGAAATTTCAGAAACACTAATCTAAGAATAATATTTCTTCTCTCAATTTTTTAGAAACCAGAGTTTAAATTTATAAATTTTTAAAATTTTGGATTTAAATTAATTATTTGTCAGTGATGAAAACATAAAATCGCTGCTCCATTTTAATGGCCATAGTGATAAAATCTTAACATTTGTCAACTTATAAGACACAAAGTTAAAGAAAAATATCCTTATGAAACAAATGTGTCATGAAGTAAACAAGCTGTCAATTAAAATACATTTAAAACTGGAGATGTGATTCAATCTGAACTATATGCTGCATGATGAAGGAAAGAAAAGGTTCCAGTGCAGAAAACTAAGGAGGACACCACAAAAGACACACAAAGAAAAGCACCCAAGCATTTCAGAGAAAATTGTGTTGTCCAGTATCAGAAAACTAGATTTAAGGCAGCAGTCTTAGATGTTTCAGAAGGGAGGAAAAAGTGCTCAAAAATACCCAGTAAAAGCTAAAATCTGAACTGAAAATGACTTCCTGCAAACATCAAACAAAACTCAGCAACATGGAAGTAGCATAAACTACCTACAGCCTTATGTTGATCATAACATTACACATTTAAATTATATACTTAACTACTTGTATTATTATATTTGTTGTTTGTTTATGAGGATTGTGGAAGTTTTTGCTTATAATTAGGATGTGTATAAATTCCAGTTCAGTATTTTCCCTGTAAATCAGCTTACAGCTGATGTCTGAAAGTCTGTGTTGCCAGGAAGCTCATATAAGTTATCACTATAAAGAGAACGTTGCCTCCTATGTCGTGTATCGACAGAAAAAGCTGTATCATCTGACACTGTAACAGAATGACAGAAGGGATTAAATGCAATTGTCCTGCTGTCACATGTTGAATATGAATTAAATTATTAATATTATTACATGATGCCAATTCCAGAAATGCTAAACTGAAATGTAAACTTTTGTATTTTATCCCATTTTATTCTATAAACGCACAGCCATCTACAATATACTGTATATTCACGAATTATGTTTTGCTGCTTCTGAAAGAAGAAGCGCTGACCTCAATTTTTCATTGCAAAGACGTCATTTTGCTCTGAGCAACACAGTGAAGTCTCAGCACACGTTTTCATCTGTAGCTGCATCACACTGGCCTCAGCTGCTGGAGCACCGTAGTATGATAAAACAGCACCTGATACAGTTTAAATTAACCACCCACCCACTATTAAACCACAAGTTCTGTTTTTAAACCTACATCATATGTCTTTGACATCCATTTCGCATCAGACACTGCTGAGTTTTTACCCATGCGTCTAACTTTAGCTCTTTCCAAACATGGAATCAGTAGGATCGAAACAAAAAGCTTTGACCTCTCAGTCGCACAGCTTGATGGTATTTTTTCTAATATCAGGACCCTGATGGGAGCAGATGTAAATAAATAAATCAAAATAATGAGCAGCATGTTTGACTCTCAGCCAATCTGGCTCTGAACCAGTGGACTGGACTGGTTTGGCAGCCCTGTTTTTACCACCTTATGCTTTCCAACAGGGCCAACACAAGTCACCTGTGGCTTGGACCTCCATGACATTTGAAATGCTGTTAACAATTTGTTGACTCATGTACTGAATGTGTTGTGTCTGCATTTATAGATGCGAAACTCATTCCATCTTCTGCTTGAACGTTTTAAGTTCCAGTTTTCACTGCTCACTTTTTTTTCCTCAAATATCTCCACTGATGTGAAATCCAGGCTTCTTTTGTTTTATCCAGTCATCTCATGTTCACCTTTATCCATCCTTCTCTCCCGTAGGGATTATTCATACTTGGCCTTTCACATAACCAGGCTATGAGGCCCGGATCCAAAAACAGCTCTATCCAAACACGGAGGATTTGGAGGAGGGCAAATTCCCTTGTTTTGTTTATTTTCGACATGAAACAAAAAAGATCCGAGCTCTGGAGTAAACAGCTGTTTTTTTTTTTAAAGAAAAAAGAACCACTTTATTATTGTAGATTAACTACATTTCATTTGTAAATTTATATTTAGACATTTTGACATCCAGCTACTGTAAATGAAAATAACATCTTTGTGGTGGTGATGGAGTTTTAGCTTGAAATCAGTTTTATTTTCATGATTGACATGCAGAATATGCTAATAGACCGAAGATTACAAATCCCAAAACACAATATAATGTGTCTAAAAACATTAAATAAAAATAGGATTAAAAAGCTGCTCTTATTTCTCTTTCTTTTAAACATCCGAAGTTATAGCTATGCCTAAGTAACTGATTTAGACATGATCCGTAAGTGGTTCAAAAGTGGAGAACTGTTTTTAGAGTGCATATTTTCTCTCCAATTACATTGTGACTTATAATAAGGACTCAGCATGGGGAAGAAAAACACTTTTGCATTATTTGCACCACTTGTGATAAGTATTCTGACATGAGGAGAGGGCAGCAAACTTCTGCCTTTGGAGTAATTAGTGTTATGATGCAACGACTTACATGATGTAAGCTAAAGCAGGACACACAGCATCTTATTTTATATTAAAAAATCATGATTCCTTGCTGTTGCAATATCCAGAAAGGTTCCTATTTAGTTAAAGGTTTATGAGTAAACTACAAAATGTGTTGACCTACTGTATTGTTGCAGTCTGATGTGACATTGGAAGATTATGTTAGCACGTATCATCTGTATCATCTCCATTTAGTTAATAGTTAATAAAAGCAGCGTGTTTTGGGATGGAACATAATTTTGTCTGGTTAAAAGGAGGACAAAAATAAATCTGAAATGTTGAGAAAACTTTTCTTTCTTGTAGAAACTATTAAAAATTGTTACCATTATTAACCTGACTACTGAATACTGACAGGATTTATTTCCAACCACTCTTGCAAATACACTTTTTGTCCATTAATGCTGCAGTCTGTTGCCTATCAGAGTATAGAATGGGATTACCATTTAATTGCATTCAGAGGATGATTCTCAAATCCTGATTAGTGGCAGAAGTCCTGTCAAACTGATTAAACCCTCCAAAGCAAATGAAGCTCTCACTGTTTACAAGTAGAACATTGTAATAACACGTAATGTGTAATGTTTAGTGAAGAATGGCAATAATATTTGTTTTGTTTTGTGAAACTTTAGTTATTTTCATTCTAAATGTCAATTGAATCATAAGTCCATAGATATACGGCATATGAAATGTATATAAAATCATATGCACTGAAACAAATACCTACATCACAGATAATAATTCAGTTTATTTGCCAGACTGGAGTCTTCATTAACTTTTTTAAAATCGTTGGCCCTACTATGTAAAGAGTATTTAAATCTTTGATTCTTCACTGCATTTTTACTTCCTCTCACACTTCCAGAGTCAGACTAAAACTTCTCAGCACTTTTCATTTAACTCATACCTTACAATGACTCAGCAGATGTTCCCAAACTGAAACTTCAGTTTTTTTAACATTAGCTTCGTTATTTCACTCTTCACACCCTCTGAAAAGCTATGAGTGCAAATGTTCCCACTCTACATAATCGATACTTTCCTTTGTCCATCCCATTCATTCACCTTGCATGCTTTGAATTCAATTATATCTCATGTCATCGGATTAAGTCTTCACAGCTGATGCTTGACACTTCTGAGTGTTGCTCTGTGCATGTTTTATTAACACTGCGTGCCCCTCTCATCCCTGAGGTGGTGAGGGCTTGTTTTTGCTTGACTGAACATGTGGCTTAACACTAATCTTATCACTGCTCACTGATGATTCACCATTTAGAGCTCATAAGCCTGTATTGTATAATCTGTGTATGGACAGACATCATCTATTTCTTGTGCATTTGAAAGAAAAATAAAACAAACACATTCAACAAATGTTCAATTGGCTAAATATTAGATTTGTGAGCTGTGAGGAAACAGGCTGAAATGAAATATGTAAGTACATCACACAGGCTCCAGCACAGTGCTCATTGCTTAAACTGGTCATTTTTGATGTATGCGTCATCCTTTGGTTAAATCTTTGTAAGTATTTCCATTTCCTCTGGTCTGGATCATATCGTTTGTGCATTACAAAGCCTTATTCTACTTTTGCTGTATATTTTTTACTCAACCTCACCTTGCAGTAAACTACAACCTCCCCAGGAGGGCATTGTCCCAGAAAACAGCCCTCTGATCAGTAACCCAGTCCCAGCTTGGTCCATAGTGATGTATGGGACCTGACAGCTGAGCAGTAAAGGGAGGATTCGGATAAAAGGGGCAGTTCAGAAAGGGTGAGCTCTGGAAGCTTTCAAAGTTCCCAGGATGCAGGCAGGAAGCTGTTATTTGTCTACCTGTAAATAGACTCCCAGGGCAACATGTAGTCTTTCTGTATCTGCAGAACTTGTCTTGGAAGAAATGCTGATTGGACCTCGGGTTTGGGCTTTTTTTTCTTGGCCAGGGTTGCCTGTCAGGTTGTGAGCTTGGAGAGCTGAGCCAGCTGGCTGAGACAGTCCATAGCATGTATTTTTGACTAATGCGTTGAAGCATCACTCCTTGCTTCTTCTTGTCCAAACTTGCTCACTTCTGTGTCCAAGCAGACCAAGATGCTAAAGCTTGAGGGTTTCAAACAGATCCGTAACCCAGTGGTGATGCCACGGTGGCAAATCTATTCTTTATTTACTGTCTACAACACACACAAGACAGATCATCAGGGCAACAATGTCAATGTTTTGAAGCAAAAGCAGAAAGCATCCTGAAATCTAGTTTCCCCCTCATGTATGCTGCTCAGAGGAATTTACGATATGGATGCTCGCTATGTCTTTCTTTATCCTCCTGCATTGCTTGCTGCACACAAAAGCTAAATGATGTTTTGTGTGAAGATTTTTAATTGTTTCTCCTTGTTTTCCCATCGCTTTGTCACCTTGTTACCTGTAACAGCATTCATAAAACATTACTACAGATATGAAATATTGTCTCATAAGTTATTCACTTCTTAGCCACATCTGTTTTATTATATTATATACTTTAAACAAATACAGGTGGATGTTTTATGTAAAATTCATTCAAATTGTATTTTTTTTTCACAATAGCTTTGAAAATTTCCCCATGTACACATGCTTTTTACTGGGAATCACTACTCTAGAGAATATCTTTTAATGCTCCAAAAGCAAAGCTTGTCTGTAATGTATACTAATAATATCCCCAGGTTTAAAAGACTAGTTAGCACTTCTGGTAGTAGAAGTGTTGCAGTGTTGACTTTAGGTGTGCCTACATCATAAATGTTTATCTGGGAAAATACAGAAACAGACAGAAAGTGGCCAAACAATGAAAGAATGCAAAGACAGGATGGAAAGAGTTGAGGCACGGCGTTACTAAGATGTTTAGACACTCTCTTAAGACTGAATGCCAAAAAGTCAACAGTAGCTCTGTGAGCTTTGCAACCTGCTGTTCTGGGGTAGCTGATTCTGTGTTGCAGGTCCCAGATCAGCATCATGTTTTTTCAGAAAAGTAAATCAATGCTTTAATAACAAAATCCAAACAAATATACAAGCAGAGCATAAAATAAATTACACCAAATAAAATGTCTATGAAAGGATGTACACATGCAATAGCAGCTTAACCATAGGCTGTTTTATACTATTAATGATGTGGAATGTATTATGCCAGGAGGGTGTTCAGTCGTAAAACTAGATCATCTACGGTGGTGGTGCTAAAAAACGCTTGGTCATGGTGTTTGACCCAAGAAATGATTATGTAAGCAAATAATACATCATCACAACCTTGTGCATGCTTTGTAGCAGTTTACTCAGTCCTGTGGCCTCTGTTCTAATCATAAGCAGACACATTTCAGCAGAAACAAAACCGGCCATAAAGCACTGAGCTGCCTGATCTCAGGAATGTAATCACAGCAGCGCCAAGCTGCAACAGCCAGATGAAGCATTTTACTTTTCAGCATCTCGTAAACACAGATGCAAATAAAGTATAAACATTTTTTATGTTCTACATACAGTAAGGAACCTACTCTGGAAGTTGACACTGAAACACATGCAGGAAAGTTTCCACAGAGAACATTGTGACCTAATTCCATCAACATCGATATACAAGTGGGTTATAATACCTAAAAGAAGAAAAATTCCTGTATTGTTGTTCATCCCAACTTTGGCGTTATTAATTTCATGTTATTAATCTTGTGTGTCTTCAACAACAGACTCTGAGGTGGCACATAGATCTACAGCCGTGGGCCAGTGAGAATCATTCCTTGGAGGATGAAGCTAAAAGGTTCCTCAGCTACATCACAACTCCACAAGTATGTGTTTGAAATCCTACTCAGAAATACTGTCCTAAATGTAACCAAGCTTAACAAAGTTGCATTCACTGTAACCTTTTACAATTACAATTGCTTTTTTTCTCAATGTGAGGTTGGATTTGGGTCTTTTGGACCAATAAGTGGCTCATTCTTCATTTGGAGGATTTCAACATCTAAATCCAGATTTCTGTGCTGGTTAATAAAGTGTGTGATTTTGCTGAATCAAACATAATTTAACCCTTAAAGACCAAAACCCATGAAAAAGTGATAAGAAAAGTAAAACTTTTTGAATATGATGTCTTTATTGGTCACTTTAACAAAAATATATATATATAAAAGAAGGATCACATTTTTTGACATATTTACCATTTATGACCATGTGATATGTCATAATCCTTATAGTAGAATCTTCTGCTTTCTGGTGTCCGTTAAAAAGGAGAACTACCTATCCGTTGACTCTCTTCACTGGTATTTATTCCTTTACAAATCCATCCTGCATGGGCTACTTCGAGCAGTCACAGCCTTCGCTACCAGGATTTAATTCCCGTCAGCATTCCATCAGTTTGTATAGAGCCTGATGTGAGAGCATTCCTCTAACGCGGAGCAGGATAAAGCAGGATCTAACGGTGACCACCTTGATCCAAATATAGAATTTGAAGTTATTATGAATGAATTGTTCTTGTTTTTAAATCTCTAACTTGCTTTAGACTTATATCTACTCTAATTTACAATCTGTAGTGTCAGAACTGTCTGTCACTGCATCTAAATGTTATTTCTCTCCAAAGCAACTCTGTCTCTTATAAACGAGCCTAGCTGTATAGAAAAAGGTTAAAACAATGCATATGGAAAAACAAAATGACATTTCATTCAAAGGTTGAACCACATACTTCAACGTGAAATTTGATAAGTAATGAAAGTAGGTATTGCTAGCTAAGTGCACTATTTTGTCAGGCCTTTGTAATGTAAACCAGAACATGTCTGAGTCTCTCAGCATGTGACTCTTTTACATTCAGCTCAGCCAGAGCATTTGTCTTGCTCCACACTGCACAGTAATCCTTTATTCTATTGATTGCAACACAGATGGATCGCACGGCCCCACTGCTTAGACTTAATCAATGTAATGTTGTGGTTTGTTTCTTGCTGGATATCAGTATTAATTACAACAAATCGATTGAGATGTTCTTCATCACAATTTAAGAAGAAATATAGAAGAATGGAGAGGTTTTCAATTCTCCATTTCATATGTTAGAACTAAAAATAGGTCTGACAAGATTTTCATGTGCTTTGGTTTTATTGATATGAAATAAGATTTGTGTTGAATCAGCATTTTCTTTGTTTCGCCTGCTCGCTACACACCCAGAACACACAGTTTCCTGCTTCAAATTAGAAAGCACTGCTTTTAATCTTCCACAAAGCAAAGATTTAGCTCATAACGACCCTGTTCTGGGATTTGTATATGAATAGTCACTTTTTTGTTGCATATGAGGAAGAAAGCGACTAGGACGAAAACAGAGAGGAAGATGTTGCATGAAAGTGTGTGTTTGCAGGAAGCTGTGAAAGGGAACTGTCCATCACTGGCAGTGACAGGCGAGGGTGGAAGGAGTCGCTATGAGGATCGCACCATCCTCAGCCATAATGCTGACTGACACAGTGTCTGGTGGAACTGTTACTCAGAGAGATATCCTGCGACACAACTGTCCAATCAATAGCAGTCAGCAGCTTCCATGCATGCATGCTCCAGCACACACACTCATGCATACAGATGAGAGGAAGGGATTCTATAGATGATTTTTAAACAACATGAAATTTTCCTGTCAGCCATGTCAGTTACAAGTTGTTTTTCTCTACTCACACTTTGCTATGTTCAATGAACAGATCAGATATGTTCACACATCAGCATTCAGTGTAATATTGTTCTCCAGCATCTTAATGCATTCTGTGCATTGTGTGCTGATTAATACTTTCAGGTTGAGCATATTGCAAATGACAGACATTCGCATGTTAAAGATTTTTTTAAAATCCATTTAAATATGTTATTTCACCACCACATATTTTTGTGCTCAGTGCAAAGACACACAAAAATGATCAGATGTGTTTGATTCCTTGTGAAATGATGATGAATTTTGATTGCTTGTTTCTTTCCACATTACCTGTCATCAAACAATCTGATTAGATGGAGAGATTTATTTGAAGGCCACAGTATGCTGTTCTTTTATAGATGTAAAAGTCTTGGTTACTAACAAGAAGACTGTTTGATCGAATGCTATTATGCTTGTTTTAAAAGGCGAACAGTAAAGCCGCAGCTTGATGATGGGGAAATATCATTACAAAAAGTGCAAACTGAATCTCTGAAGCCAACATAATTCAAAGAAACCAGAAAGGAAATATTTCGTATAATTAAGCTGTTGTATTATATATTTATACTATTAATGGAAACACTAGCTACACATTAAGAAACTCACATGAACATATGAGGTTCAATCATCCATCCATTTGCGCATACACCGAATAGAATCTGTCCCAGTTGTCCGGTGAGACAAGGAGAACAGACTGCACACTTTACCATTTCATTGCATGTTTTGGATGATGGGAGAAATCGCGGGAATGGTGGGAGCACACCAACACGATGAGAATATATAAACTCAAATTTACTATTATTGGTCTTTGGAAGTTGAAAAAATAATAATGTGTAAGATTCCAAAGAAATTGGGACCACAACTCTGAATGCATGGTTTTTAGCTTATGAAGGAATACTTCAGCTTTCCAGAGTAGTTTCCTCCGTGTGTGACTTGGTAGTCCTGCTGGTGCATCAGCTCCAGCTGTCTATCATAATGAACAACATGCATATCATAGTTCAGTGCTGAAGCCAAATACATACCAAACTAATCCAGCAGCTGACAGTAATTTGTAATATTCCAAACCTTTGAGAAATGTATTTTAATCATACCAAAGATACTGTGGTCCCTTTTTTTTACCAAACCTCTTAAGTTTACATGCCAAGGTGTCTTAAAATAATTTATAAAGTGCTTCAGATGCTAATTTCTGAGTAATTAATAATGTAATATGTATTGTGTTTGTACCACAAGAAGTAATAAGTCAAAAAAATTCTCAAGCGTTCACTTTATAGCAGGGGTCTCCAAGTTCGGTCCTCGAGATCTACCATCCTGCAACTTTTAGATGCAACCCATATCCAACACACCTG
>JBAMHX010000025.1:12386578-12411345 GCA_037177515.1 Pseudomugil tenellus | reverse complement strand
GTGTGTTGGAAAAGGGATACATCTAAAAGTTGCAGGATGGTAGATCTCGAGGACCGAACTTGGGGACCCCTGCTTTATAGCATGTTGGAGCTGTATTTGACCGATACATCTGGAATGCAGAACTCCAACTAAAGGAAGGAAGCTTTTCTCTTTCACACAGTTGTAAGACATTCATGCTTCACATGTGTGTGTCCAGGTGTCGTGTGCATCACTACCTAATAAGGACGGTGTGCAAGAGGAATATAGCAGTGACTGGGCTGTGTGCCTGGATCCCAAGTACAGCCTGGTCCACAGGATACAGAGTAAACACTGCAGGGTCTATTCTTTTGGGTAAGTATTAATTCACTTATACTCTCATATGTTTAATAGATTTTGGAGGATCACATTTAAGTAAAATGACCTTTAACCCTCAAAATAACATGTCTTTAACTTACACAAAATTTCATAACTACATTAACTACATGTAAATATCTACATTTACAGTCATAACCCAATTATTTGCAGATACAACATTTCTTCAAAGAAATCTAAAACAGCAGTCACAATAAGCACAAGTGTTATTTCACAGTGGGAAATTGTTTTGTTCTTTATTTTCTCATCTTTCAATAATCATCTTTTTTTAAAAATGTTCAACTTTTTCTTTTCTCACTCTGTCAGCTTTCTATCTTCCTTTTTTATCTTTTAGAAAGCTCATAATTTGGTCATAAACAAATCTATCATATCATTTTTGGGGTAGCTGCTCAATCTTTGTATGAGGGAGGAAAATGAAAGACAATGCAAATATTACTCACTAATACACACATAAAGCAAAGAAATGCCTTGGACTCTTTTGTGGATAATGGTAATACTTTGCAGACTTTTTATATACACAATTAAAGATGTAACAGCAACTAATTGGCCATTTACACCATTTTAAACAAGAAGACTGTTTGGGTCTTAAAGACCATGATTATCTTGAGTGGAAAGTGGAAATGGCACAAAAATTCCAACTTGCAGATCCCTCCCTCTATCATATTTCAGTTCTGCCTCTAAAGTCCCATTCTGCAGAGGAAGCCCATGCAATCGCACTCAAACTAATAATGGTGGATTGGATAACTTCTAAGTATATCAAAAGTGTTATAAAGCGCTGATATATTACTGTCTTTTCAGACAGTTTCAGGAGATATGAGGAAACGTGTTTTATCAAACTCCTAAATTCTGCTTCAAGTCCAAATATATAACCTGCAATTTTGGAAAAAAAAAACAAAAGCCAGGAAAATACTAAGTATGTTGACTAATTAAATTAATCCTAAATCTGAATATAATCCTATTTTAATCTTAGATGTATCTCAGAACATCACACTTACTCCAACACTACTCTTCTGGGAAGTAATGTCAGTCAGACCATCAAAGCATTCAGCTTTTCGAAGAGCCAGTCAGTCTCAGCTGACTTTGGGTCACACAGATCAGCTTTGCCCACTTCTCCCCTGCTTGGTCTGACTGTGCAGGGGTCTAATAAAGGTCTAAAGGGAAAGTTCTGCTGAGAGCTCATTAATTTGACTGTTGAGAGATAGCACAGGTGTGTTGGTATGAAAGCAGGTAGACCTGAGTCAGCAATATGGGAGCATGTCAGAAGGGTTGATGCGCTGCTGTTTCTGGCTTCCTGATACTGTGGAGACGTGGTCAGAAGTCAAATAGAGAGACTGGTGAAAATCACAAGTCTCTTCCTCTGGCTGACTGATACACAGTGAACTCAAGCAGAGAAGCCATAACAGCAGGAATCAAAATGTAAACGTTTTCTTGTAACTCAGTGATTCATGCAAACATTTGACCTGAATAAACTTCTGAAAATGGGACTTCTGTTTTTCCAAGTTAAAAAAAGTTGAATTATGATGTTTTTCTCTTATGAATCTGATCCTTTAAGACTAATAGACTTAACCCAATCTACTCTAAGTCAACCCTCTAATGCAATAACAGTAAGTTGACCTTAAAAGCGAGATAGGCAAAAGACTGTGAGTTACTGTTTAAGTATTTGAATAAAAGTTAATCAAGTTGAACTCCAAACTCTTCTCCTTAATTCCTGCCAGTGTCCCCTATCTGACCTAGATTCTTTATGGATACACACAGATGCAAAATTCTTGCTTATATTCTTGACTTTATGCCAGGTATGCTGAGTAGGTTGTTTTTAGGAGAGCTCTGCGCTCATGTGCATCAGACTCAGATAACTAAACTACAGTCCACAGCTGCACAACTGGCTGCCAAATGTTTCTTAGAGCGCATCTGTATATAAGGCTTAATTGAGTACATCACTGAGCATGTACATTCGTCCTCATAGTTTTGAGCGTTTGCCTGTGTCTGATACACTTCATTTGCATGATGTTTAATGAGCCATGGATGAGTATGCCTGGGCAGGATGAGCAGCTGTTCTCTGATTGGTCTGTTGTATGTTGGTGTGGGGCATGTGGAGTGGGGAGTTTGCTAGAGGGTTTTTTCCACTTGAAAGGCCAGTTATTCACCTTTTTGCCTCCTCTGCTCAGACTTAGGTCTCTCATCTTCCTCTCATGCTGAGTTTCAATCTTAGTACCTGTCTGCTTTTTTAAACTCATACAATGTTTTCTTTTCTTGTGTGTGAAAAATGCAAATGTTTGCAGAGGACTGTGAAGATGAATCATAAATTGCTTAGAAAAACAGCATGCTTCCTGGCAAGAAAGACTATGAATCTTCACAGGATTATTAAGAGAAAAACTAGTTCTAATAGGTACCATCTCTAAAGGAAAATAAATGGTTGTCATACATACACATTATTGCTAATTGCTTTAGTTTGATTCTTATCAACATCTTTTGGGAATAAAGCCTAGATTACCAGAAATAAGCAGTGGTTCAATCATCACCATTGTTGCCTTTAGGAATTTCTTTCAAACATTTTCTTACAAGTGTTTTCTTCAGAGTAGAGAGTCAGAAGTATGGACACACATTACTATTAAATCTAAGTGGAGCATGTGTCCAAACTTGAGACTGGTTAGGTGTACATAACATTTAATAATCTGTAGCAAGAGATGATAGAGCCATAGTAGATTGTTTGGTGACATGATGGAGGATGGATGGAATAAGGATTTGTTCATTCATCAATGAACATTTTTCACCTTGTAGTCTGTGCTGCAGAACTGATTATAAAACATGTCATATGTTTGGATTCACTATCAATATTCAGAAAGTTAGAAAAGCATTGTATAACAATCCTTTGTTGAATAACGTCTTCAAGCAAATCTGAGCAGAAAAACTGATTTAGCTCCAGATTGAACAAGTTTTGCGGTTAAATCTCTGGACTAAATAAAGTGAAGGAGGTTTATACTGCACATAGCCACATTTACAGGACAATCCTGGTAGGTATTCTTTGTGAGACTAATAATATTAGATATTAAGTGGATCTATTCTATCAAGTAAAAAGAGTTAAGTGAGCAACGAAGAAAATTCAACTATTAATGATTTTATTTAAACTTGTGCATTTCCCTTTGGCTTATCTAAAACATTTTAGCTAAAACACTTAATGCTACTTGCTGTATTCTTATTCAGGAGCTAAAGTCTGACTTCATTTTCCTTTTTTGAAAAATAGAATTGGATTTTCTTTACTATCAAAGTCTCACTATTTATTATAGTGAACATACTAGCTGACTTTGGCACTTATTTCTTTTAAATAAATAATAACAAACAAACAAACAGACAGACAGACAGATTTACTGTCCCTTTTTACTGAAAGTAGAACGTTTTTGATAACCTTCCTAGCAGATTGAAGGCCATGCGGAAACAAATATAGAACACATATGTAGGCTAAATCACTAGAGGGAAAATAAAAATACCTGCACTTCATCATTAATGGATCCTGTGCGTGCTAATGTGAGGAAGCAGAAACTGTGGTATTGGAAAAATGGGAATAAAGGTAAAAGAGGAAATGTCAATTTAAATCAACCCTGAGATTGTTCCCGAAATAAGTTTCACATGAAAGCTTCACAACATTCAGACAGTGCAAGGACAGATGGACTCAAGGCCCTAATCTGGGTGTTTGACGACAACAATTACACACACATCTTCATAACAAACCCCAAAAACTCACATATTGTGGACTCTACAGTTTGTACGGTCCATCAACTGTATTTAAACCTCATCTGAAGACAATATTCCTTCCTGTCATTCAGAAAATCTTGTGATGTCCCTTCCTGCTCTATGAACGATCCCAGGCATCTCCAGTGTCAATTCCCAGGCAAAACACCCCACATAAGAAGGGAAAACTCTCAATTAAATATGTAAGACTGGAAAAAGAGACGTCTAGTTGCATCTGAATCTCTTCCATCTACTCACCTCTCATCTTCTTGCTTGTGAGATGCATTTGGGGATGTGGTGCCTCATCTATAAAAGAAATGTACTCCCACTGTCACAATTACAGGGTTCAGCTATAGCACAAACAAGACACTGGGGAACGCAGCAAGAGTACTTAGAAAGGAAGAAATGGGGGGATTGAGGGATTAGAAGAGGGAGGGGTGGAGTAAACAAACTATCAGTGAAAGATTTTGAGGCAGAAAGGGGTAAAAACATGACAGAAAAGCAGGGGGATGTGTATTTTTCAAGAAATACACACACATCAAAATAGAGAAGCAGGCCACATGAAGAAAAGATGTGAGGGTTGTGAATAATAGAAAAAACATCAAACAAAGAAACATGAGAGACAAACAGAAGTGTCAAGTATCTCCTGGTCAAAAAATGTATTCCCTTTATTTTGACTTATTGATCTCCCTCTCTCTTGCTCGTTCTTTTTTGCTGAGGTGTACATATGTCATGTCAGGATCGCAGTGACAGCATGGTGTTTGGGATTATTTATTCACTGTTAAAATTCATGTGTAAAAATTTGTGAAAGTACAGTACCAGCCACTACTTTATTTTTCTAAATATCCTTTTAAATATAATTGTAAGACTGTCATCTAATAATTTAAATATAACAATGCTGCTGAAAGATAAATGTTGATGTTAAGGTTTACCAGACTTGCAAAGTCTACAAAATGTTATTTACTGTCTGCTTTCCCAAGCTTTTATTAGCAAGTAGTAAGACTGGACAGTTTTCTTAAAGGCATCCTTTTTTTCCTGGAAATATGTTAAATTGATCCATTTTTCCTCCATATGTCCCCACCTTTCTGTTTTGCATTCAAGCTAGCAGGTTGTATGAAATGTACAGATTCCCTTTTGCAGACAAATACTAATGTGCTACGATGATGCTTATGAGAATGTAATAATAACTCGTGTATGATTAATGAGTAACGGAGGGATTTTTGGATGAGTGACTGGTTGTTCTGTTCATTCATTCACCTTTAATTAAAACAAAGCTATCGATGTTTAGAGATTTGGGCATAAGTTATTTGTGACCTTTTTGGTCCATGTTTGTGTGTGTTTGGAATGGGTTATTAATACCCACCTGTCTTTGGCTGCAGGTTGGGAATGAAAGACCGATCCTTGGAGCGTTTCCTCTCGAGGTCAGGTTGTGATGTTCACTGTTTTGATCCAAGCCTGAAGCAGTCTCATCTTCAAGAAGCTGAAATATGGCTCCATCGTCTTTCTGTAGACTGGAGAGATCCCAATCCGGCAATTTCTGGCCAAAATCGGTACACAAATACCAAAAAACTGGCCACAATCCTTAATGATTTTGGACACAATGAGGTAAGAAGACAGAACCAACGCAGAAATCTTAAATATGGTCATTGTTAATAAATAATTTTCATATAGTAGAAATCTAGTGAATATGGATTTGTATGAATACTTAAAAGCATCAATGTATTTTCACTTCTTATACCTTCATGAGACAAACAAAAGCATATCGATTAAAGATTGACTGAAGATTAAAGGGCAAAATTAAGTGTTTTCCATCTTATTTATGAGTCACTTTTTCCAGCCATGCCTCCATGTTTAGCTTTAAGCCATCACAGGCAGAGAAATGATTACATTAGAGCATTTCTATCTAAATTAGAATTATACAGTAAACCCACTTTAGCTGACATGCATGTTATCTTATGGGAACTCATTGTTTCTTTCTTTCTCAGATCTATACTATGCTTGTTTCCTCCCGTTGCTAAAGCTCATTGTGGAGACAATAGTCAGCTTTAAAGTGTATATCAATTTCTTTTGGAGATCTTCTGCTATGAATGATAAATCCCCGTATATTTCCCAGTCAGCCAAGATGGAATACTGCATCCACTAAAACCTCTGCTAGATGGACTTGTGAGTTGTGTTCCATTACATATAGGCTGGTGGATGAAAAACAATCATTTGAAACAGACTCTACACAGATGCTTTTATTCAAACTCAGAGGTTTGAGATGATTCATTTTCTGCAGTTAAAGTAAGCTGGCTTATGCAAGGATTGGGAATACATAAGGATACTGTCTGACAAGTATGGAACAGCTATAACATTGGCATGTGCACTACGTGTGTGGGGGTTTGTGCACCCAGCTATTATATAGATGACAAATTCACCTGTTTTGAATGCAGAGCCATGCAGCCATCCTGGTAATGAGGTTTTAATGGGAGATCTCAGTGTGCCGGAGGAGCAAGCAACAGCAGCAGAATCTCTTTCCTCTCAAAAGCTTTCACTCAGCTTTTCGGACAGGAAACTGAGTCACTCACAAAGGTCAACACATGCATTTGTGCTTTTTTTTCCTCCTATCTGGGGGGGTTAAAATGCACACAAATGACTCATTCGAGGATCTCCAGTGACCGGCACATCCAGAGACAAATGTCACTGACAGGATGTCACTTCTTATTTCGTAAAAAGGAATTGCATATTGATTGTGTCAGGTAGCGGATGACACAAAATTATCAGTAAATCATCATTTCAGACACTTAAAAACCCGAAATGTCAATTTCAAATTGGAAAAATTGTTTGCAAAAACTGAAGAGTTGTTTTTCCCTTCTTTTTGAGAAGTTTTGTGCCAACTTGCTGCATAATCTTTAGACAGCCTTAAATAAATACCATCACATAAAGGGAGAGGCACTGAGAGGAACTATAAGCCCATTGGGCATGAAGTGCAGTTTAGTGCAATTTCACACCAAATGAATGACAGGAATGTGAGTGTGCAAAGTCATTGTTTAAAAAAAATAATTGTATTTGGGGGTTGTGTGTTTAGGCGGATCACTCAGTGTGGAGCCCTTCTGCTAAGCTAACAGACTGCTAACTCTAAATATGTAGCTATTTCTCCTGAAATAAAAGGCACATTTCTAGTTTCTATGCTGCCAGTGTTGTGTTAGCTTGAGGAAACATTTTCATCCCAATTGAAAAGGACAAATTAATAAGTGGAAAATGAAATCATTAGCCTAATGTTTAAATATTGACATCTTGAGGAGTAAGTCCAAATGTCTCCTCCTAAATTAAATCAATACAACCTTACAAATGCATTATTGCCTCCAAAGCTCAGGCGATAGATGGCTTTAGCAGTGTGATAAACCTCCGAAGAAGCCCATGGTCCTTCAGATATGTATTAAGCTTTGGGCATGCATGAATTCCTTTACATGAATATGACCTCAGGGTGCTATTAACATTCATCTTATGATGCATTTCCTCCCTGCTCCATCACAGCAAGCCTTGTCAAGCAGCTCTTTTCCTCAATCCATCATCGCAATGCTAAAGCACGATCAGAAGCCAAGCTTCACTTATTCCTTTCAATTTCTAATAGCCCTTACATTCAACAACTCCACATGCTTTAGGGTCATTTTAGGGCTACAATAAGACTTTTTCATTACCTGAATTAAGAATAAATGTTGAACTTCTTTGTTTTGTTCCAGGTGGATGTACTAAAAGCAGATATAGAGAGTGCTGAGTGGAAGATTCTGGAGAATTTGATCTTGGAAGGAGTCCTGGAGTCAGTGGGTCAGCTGCTGATAGAGCTTCATCTACATTGGGCAGGTTTTGAAGTAGGTGGCGATGACCCATCTGTGGTGCGGTACTGGTTCAGCCTGCTCAAGGAGCTTGAACATGCCAACTTCCATCTTTTCCATGTCTACAGTGACCCAGCCAAACCTCAAATCTTTCTGCACAAGAATGTACTCAATGCCAGCAGTGCTTACACCCTGAGCTGGGTGAACACACGGTGGAAGAGTTCAAGGATATCGGATGGACATAAAACTTCCCCATGACTTTACGCTTCTTCGGGGAAATATGAGCAGAAATATTTTGATCACCGCCATCCTCCAACAGCACTTTTGACTGGACTGACCTTTTAATAAAGCTTCATGCTGCTACTTGTCCTGCTGTTTATCATCTCTTAGTCTGCTATGACCTCAGGCGTGTAAAGGGGGAGAGTAATTACCTCCAGAGGGTTTACATTTCCCCTCATAACGGCTGCAGGTCAGTCTGATTCACAGCCAGCATTATCAAGGCCTTCTCTGAGCCTGGCCGACAGCCAGAGTCGCAGATAATAAACAAGCAAGACGCAGTACAGAGTATTTAAATTAATGGACCACATTAAAACATACTGGGGAGGTAGGTGAAAACTGCTTCTCCTAGAGGTGGAAAATATGGCATTTTTTCATATATTATTATTTACAGTATTGTAAAATTTGATTTAGATATCTGTGCTGAAACAGAAAATTAAGCTTATTCTTAAAATGTTGATCTGGTCTAGCAGTATAAAGATAAAATACTAGTCAAATAATGTAATTTGTAGGGTATTCAGATGAAGGTTGTAATGAATTAAATGATTTCTTCATGTGATTCTGTGTGAAATATGAATTATTTTTTGCCCCAAAAGTTAAAATTAGCACAGTGTTTATTTCCACAAACAGAAGTCACGTGAATGAAAACGTTATTGTTACCATATAACATTGCAAATGAAAACACTAGGCTGCACCTATAACTTTCCTTTTGCATTGGAAACAATGTTTAGGAGTCGTTTGTAATCATATTTCTATAGATATTCTATGTTTACACAATTTGAGCTCTGATGACAGGATACAAAAAAAAAAAAAAACAACACTTCCACAAAGAAGACTGGATACCAGTCCCTTCATTAAAAAAATAGTTTCTCCAGTTCAGGGGACAGACTGTACAGGTCTGTGGATCTCAAGAGGACCTCTGCAAAACAGACACTTTGCAGGACAGGTCTAATCCCAGAGTTTGATCTGTCCATCCCACCCGCAGGTGATGACCTTGGAGGTTTCATGTGGATGCCACAAGGCGCTGATGCACACTTTGTCATGAGCTTTGATCCTGTGGTACAGCTTGGTGGTCTTCCAGTCCCAAATGTTCAGCTTTCCATCTGCGTCCCCAGACACCACATAGCTGCCAGAAAGGAAATGGTTCAGAAAGAGACAGTGGAGGAGGATACAATGATTAGCACTTTGCTAAAAATTTCTTTCTTCATCACCTGCCAAAAGGTGGGAGTAGGATTTTATGTTGTTTTTTTATATATAATATTATGTCAGAAGTTACAATGTTGCCATGGATACTGAGAGGAAGTGAGAGTACCTGCTCACATATGTGGGTGGTGGTGGGTGGGAAGTGAGGAAAAGCATTTTTAAATTTATGTTTTAAATAAAATTGGGGAGCTGGACTGTCCTATTTAGCATTCCTCTGTAAGGTTTTGTATTAGAAAATGTGATGTGCCCCCCCACCCCCCCAAATAAAACATATTTACCTGCTTTTCAATTACTACAATTTCTTATGTAACCACCCCACGCTCACATTTTGCTTGTTTTTTTTTCTTTCTTCATTCATAGAAACATGTCTAATTAATAGACGAAACCTTCTTTTCTTACATGCTTCCTGGTATATTTTCATTCATATGTGTTGGCAAGCATTTCTTACAAACCTATTACAAACTACCACTTTAATTCTGCAGGACTGTAATTACCCCTTCATCAGACAGCACAGTGACAGCGTAAATCCTTACCTCATGTCTGGGGAGAAGTCCACCTGGCAGGCATAGCCAGCCACCATGTGACCCTTGAAAACTTTCTTCTTGTTCAGTCTGAAGCGGTTCTGGGCTCCAAAAATAAGAATCTGGTTGTCCATGGACTGGCATGCCAGCCATTTGCCTATGTTTAGAAAAGCAGGAAAATATGTAAATAAAAGCCAATGTTGTGATGCTGCAGAGCAGTTTAGCAGCTTCAATGGCACGCTTTTCTTATAAATGACTAAATAAACAAGAACAATCTTTATCCAGGACTGTTAGATACAGAAACCGCAGAAATTTTTGTTAAAAGAAATATATACATGCTTTAACGATTGTTACACAAAGTTTTTAATTGGTTATTAGCTTAATGGTTGGTCTCAAGTACATGACTGGGTAAGGTTTAACAGGCAGTCCTTGGGATCTTCGATGCAGTGTATCAGTGCTGCCTGCCAGTACCAGGCTGTGATCCTGACAGCGTAACAACTAAGAGATAGCGGGCCATTCAGCAGAATCCAATATATTTTAACAAGAGCTACAAGGTAATAGTTTAAGGACAAACATCTTCCTGAAGAAAAACTTCTATTTTTAGTTAGTCATTATTAATTTGAAGGATTTCTTTGAAAATCAGCAGCCTTTGTGTTAAGTTCTACAAAGTAGCTTTAAGTGACAACACGGCGATAAGAAACAGCACTTCAGTGTCGCAACATTACACGATTCACTGCACTGTTAACGCATGAGGGAAGTTGTTAACAAAGTATGAGAAAGAGGTAAGACCGGGGTGTCTGCATGGTCTTCTCACATTCTCTATGATAAAACATCAGTGGGAGAAAAAAACTCTACTACCCCCAAATGTCAAATGTAATAGGCAGAGAGGAATGAAAACAACTTGACCAATTTCAACAAAGCAGCTGGGATCCGTGTTCCATGAGAAGAGAGGCTGTGGATGCAGTGCTTGGGGGTGGGGGGCAGTGGGGGGGGTGAGGGCTGGGTGCCATTTAGGTGTGAGAGAAAACTCAATGATCTCCCACTGAGACACATTCATAATTCACATGCTGAAGAAAAACAAATCATGTTGGGTAATGTTGCTCAAATCATGTTGCTCAAAAGAGAGTACAGGAGAAACACAACCATAGAGGGTTTCAGTACATGGAGCCCAAATATTCCTTTTCTGACAGCAATTGAAGATGATGGGCTACAAAAGGGACTTCTTGATTAAAAATATAAATAAAAAAGTACAAGAAGTGCCTAATTCTGTTAATACATACACCTGTAAACTGGTCTATATTATCTATTTGTATTAATGTAGATGCAAAAGCAGGCTTGTTCTGATTGTGCCCAATACCCTTATCATACATATAGATCTTTTCATGTAACTATATGACAATATGTATATACAACACAAGTGTCACCTGGTGCCTACAGATAGCTTACTTTGCATAAATCAGAACAGTCATTTGACATGTTAGTACAGAAAAGCTCTGCCTTTAAAGAACAACTTTGCATTTTGAGAGATATTACTCAGCTGTCCACGAGAGAAGCTTCAACAAAGCAGTACACTTACAAAAGTAAAAGCATAGCTGTGTCCAACCAAAACACACCTAAACTGGATTTTAATCCTCACAAGTGCATATTAAAGCCAACATGCGAACATTGTACACTTAAATGTGCAACAATTTAACAAACTCTCACGGTGGGTTGTAACCTCATTTTGGTACCATGCATATGATTAATGAAACCTTAAATATATATTTATTAATATATTTTATACCTTTAAACTTCCCCTCACATCCAAACAAAAAAGAAACAGAAAAAGGTCCACATCAAATCTCTGTGTGGAGCATATTTACTGTGAGCAAACCTGAGGTTACTCCAGACGCACCGGTGTGAATTTAAGGGTAAATGACACTTCACACACACTCTAAAATTACTTGAAAATACATGTTAAAAACAATAATAGCAAAAACAAGACAGGTGTTCAGGAGAAAAGGTCAAGCATGACTTGCATAAAGAAACTACCAGCTTTTGTTTAATCCAGTAGGACTGTGTAATCTGTCCAAAAGTTAAAGAGACTTTCTGGTGAACAGAGTTGTCACAGAGAGATCACTGGCAGGTCCAGAAGCACAAACCAATCACCAATACTTTATCACAATCAGATTGTGAGAGATAGAGCCCTTTTCTAGCTGATATTGTTTCAAAGCTGGGGGTGAAACCTTCATGTGATGCCTGATCCTAACAGCACCATTAGATGTTAAACCAAACAAGCCAAGTAGCCAAGACAAATCAGCCAGGACCTCCTCAGAGACAGATCATTAAGAAGAAAATAAAACCTGAATAACTGGGCACAGAGAGAGACACAGGAAGACACAAACAACTAATCTAAAACATTTGTGGAGTAAAGAAGCACTGAATGTATGTTTTTTTTCCCTCTTTCACACTCTTATATAGATAAGAAAACCACAAAAATAGAACATTCAGCAGGTTAATAAAACAAAACAAGCCAATATCAAACTGTATTTTTCACTGATTTAATCATAATAGGCATTTCTAAAAGACACTTTCCCCATGGACATACAAGATGAAAATAATGCCAGCTGTACTGGAATAGTGTTGATAATTGCACATAAATAAAACAGTCTGTTTGGAGCGTGGCCTGTTTTTGACCAGTGCAAGAGGAGATTAAGCTGCTTCGAAGTGACAACGTAGGCTTGTACTCCCTAGAGTCTTCCAAATGGTGCACTTGTCTGTGTGTTTGTGTTTTACCCTGATTTGAATACTTACCATTGGGAGAGAGTGTCACAGCTGGCATTGAGTGCATACTGGGCTCAGCAATGTACTTGAAGTCCACAGGGATGTCCCTGTAAAAAGCACAACACATTATCAGTACACACGAAGATTAGCTAAACACAAGATGTGAAAAACCTGTGCAGCCCCTGAGCAAGATGACCTCAAAGGAAAACATTTACAAATCAGTTGTTTGTTCAGCACTGTAGCTGCTTATTCCTGCTGAGCTGCAGTGTGATAACAACATGACCATTAGATCTGCACAGTAAGTAAGCAGGTGCATGCAATCTGGAGACTTCTGACTGCAGAACTAGGACTTCCCCAGTAACCAGTTATTTATGAATTTCTTCTTTGCTCTTCTACCCGACCCCAGACCTTTTCATCCTTTGCCATATCTCTGCTTGGGGGAAGATAAGAGGCCGTAGTGGATTTGCTGCACTTTGTTTCTGACTGAGTAGGATGCATGGCAATGTGCTGGGTCTTGAAAGACTTTAAAAAATATAAAATCAATAAAAACTGTTTTGATGACCTCCTGATCTCATATGTTTTCATCAGGTATGCATTAAAGTCCAGTCCTTTATATGCAACCTATCTCCAACATACCTGGATCAAATGAATGCTTGTTACCAGGCCCATGCAAAGCTGAATGACATGATGAAGGAATTCAGCCGTTTGATTCAAGTGTCAAGAAGAAGAGTTCATTCTCAAAGTTTCAGGATAGTAGAGCACGAGAAGTGGCTTTGGGCCCCCGTGTATTAAAGGATTATAGACCTGGCGCTATCATGCCATCTCCTTGCATTAAAACCAGGTCCGTCTCACTGTGATAAACAGCAGCTGAATGCAGATTTTGTACATGCATACGTTAAAAATGGATTTAGACAGCTAAAGGACAAAATGAAATAAGAGTTGCAATTCTATATGCACATTAAGAAGCACTAATTGATGCATGCATCAGGAGTGGGACATAAGCCCTGAAGTCATCTAAATCTTCTGCAAGTAGCCATACTGAAAGGAATAAAACTTTTCACTAATACTGAGCTCCACAAATAAATAATGTGGAGAGACCAGGCAGGAACAGTGACAAACAATTGCAAAACCTTGGGTATTCATGAATAAAACATAGCTATGTTACATGGCAATTATATTTAAGTATCACAATAAAAAATAAAATAAAAAGGGAAAAAAGGATGTTTGGAAAGTTAAAAAGACACTTTAGTTCAAACGGGTTAAAATCAGGAGTTAGACTGATGCTAAAACTGCAACATAAAGGGAAATGTACATGCCCGAGTACATTTGGGTTTATAGGAGATTGTTTTCTGGATGGCGAGCTGGCGTCCGGTGGCTGCGGGGGACTCCTGGTGCAGACAACTCCTCTGATGACGCCTGTTCTATCTGTACCTAGCCTAATGTAGCCTATAATTTATTTATTTATTTATTTATTTATTAATTAAGTTATTATTTCTTCAATAGTTGTTTTCACTTTTCATTAACGTGGTTGTTGTATGTCTGCGTGTGCTTGTGTGTATGTCTGGTGTTTATGGACATGCAGAATTGTTTTTAATGTCTAATGTTTTAATTTCTACTGTAAAGCACTTTGAATAACCGTACTTGTTTGAAAAGCGCTTTATAAAAAAAAGTTTGATTTGATTTTCTCCTTTATAACTGAGCAGAAATAATCAGGAGAAGCTGAGATCTCAGAGGAACAGAGACCACAAGAGAAGCTTCAACAAAAAAAATATGAGTGATGCATTTTTTTACTCTTCATTCTTCACAAAATTTCCCTCCATGTCCAAAGATTCATCTTTCTGTGAACAATGTGCTTATGATCAAGTGCCAATTGATTTTGTTGACACAATTTGGTACATTTTGTGTTGATTACAATGTTCCTGCTAAGCTCACACAGGCTGTCACTTGATGATAAACCTGTATGACAGACACCTTTAAGCATATATATAAAAGGATAGAGTCTGAATTATTTGCATATGTGAACAACAAATGGTTTGTTCATTTACATTCTTCACAATCTTTTGTGTCATCCTGAAATATCAGAGTTTGGCTTAATTTAGGTTAATACAGAAAAGCAGCAGCTTACACAGGAGAGTTGGCGAAAGTTAGTGTGATGTGGTATCCATAAGATAAAGACTAGCAGTCCTGGCACCTGTGGCTCGACAGATGGCTTGTCCGTTTACTCTCACACTGTGATTAAGAAAAAAACTCACGGGAGCCTCTTATCCTGAGGTAATGGAGAAATTAGATTCTTACAGTGTCGTAATTGAGCTGCCTGTTTTTCTGTTTACATTTTATTCTCCTTCCTAAATTTGTTGTAAAGAGTATGACAGCAAACTTTGTTTGCAGTTAAACATGAACCGGAGGAATAAAAAAAAAGTTCTGGAAAGTATAAAACAGCAGAAAAATAAAAACAAACCACAAAACTAAACTTATGATTGACAACAATTCCCAAGTTTATCAGTTTCTCCTCAACATTTATCAGCTTTAATCAGAAAATTTATTCTTTGGTGTCTTTTGAATGTAGAATAAATGCCAACAAAGACTAAAGTATAAGACACAAATAAGTAAGCTAGAGGTAACAAAGAGGGGGGAGAGAAATAAATAACATAATCCTATTGTTCTGCTACTGATAGTAATTCCTATTGTAACAAGACAAGTTCATGCATGGGGGTGGGTTGATTTTGCTCATTTGTTCAAGCTAGTTGCACATGCATCCATCAATTATAAGCCTGTGACTTTTACACAGCGAGTTTATACAACGTTGCATGATAAACATGTAGACATTCTGGTACAAGACAGGAAACTCCAGCTACAAATAATACAGCAGCATCTTAGGATGCAGAGTGTACTTACCACTCCCAAACTCGAAGGCTCTTGTCATCCGATGTGCTGACAAACCGGCGGTTTTCATCAACAAAGGTGATTGTGTTGACAGCTCCCAGGTGGCGGTCGTACTCCTGAACCACCTCGCTTGTCCTGATGTCCCACTGTCTCACACAAACAGACAGAATGAAGATACACACGCTTATGTAGGACAAACAGGATTATTTAAATGGATTAAGAAATTTTAGCAAAACTGGCGCCAATGCCATGTTATCATATTTTTGTAGGATTATTATTATTAATATTATTAAAGAGAATAATGTTGGTTGTCATAAAGATTTTCTGAGAATCAGCATCAAACTGTGCCAGAGCCGTGGAACCATTAAACCACACTTATACGATGACAGCGGTCAAGAATCAAACAGGCGTTAATCTTTAATACTAAGATTTTTGGAAAATAGCATGCATACATTGCAAAGACAACCACACAGAAGCTGCTCCTTTGGCAACAAACAAAAAAGATGTACTCCTGCCATTTGTGCTCTTTTATTTAAATCTTACCCTTGGGGTGAGCAGCCATCTGTGCTCATAACCCACAGGAGAGCTGCATGATTTACCACTACCCCTGATAGTTGTGCTAGATTGCTATAATGACAACTGGTCATATTAACAATTATGGGGCAGAGTTGGTTCTTATTATAACTATATATGAAACAATTTTTTAAAAGACTGCTTTTAAAGAAATAAATGACTGCGTATGAGTCCGTGCACATCTTGAGTAGTAGTTTTATTTGCAGAGGCTCAGAGATACTTTCTAAAAAAAACTGTTTATCTGAAGGCGAGATAGGATCGTTTTGGATTTTCTACTTTTATCTCAGATTGTTCTCTTTTCCTTCATGCGCTGCTTATGATTAATGAGTTGCACTAGTCCTGTCAGCCAGAGAAACTCTTGCAACTCACACACAGGAGACAGAAGTGATTTTATAAATAAATTCATGTGTGCAGCTGCTTGGTCTACAACATTAAATCACTTGCGGTGCTTTACCTGGACAATCTTCTTATCTGACATGCCGGCCACAAAAAGGTTCTGTTTGTCTTCGTCCGGGTTGAACTTGACACAGTATGGCACCTTCCTGTTGGTGAAGCGGGAGATACACTGGCCTGGGGAGGGAGGCAAATTGAAAGTCAGAGTCCCAGAATAATCCAGAGTGGATTCTCAGAAAGGCTAACACAAATTGTGTCAAATTAAAAGGACACACTGCGACTCTGTACTGCTCAATCCCTGCAGGTGTTTTGAGCTCAGTTGGTAAACAGACAATTTGGTTTGTTTGAGTTCATTCAGCAGAGCGGATCCACAGCGGGAATTTTCACACCACAAATGCCAGAAATGAGAAAAATGTGAATTACTGAAATGCCAAGAGGGATTTTTAATGGCTTTTTAAACAAAGTATTTTTTTTTATCTCTGCCAAGGGCAACATGTGTTTGTTAGTTTGTCTGTCTGTTAGCAGCTTGACAAAAAAACTAGTAGATGGATTTTCTAAGATACTGTCTGTGTAATTATTATCAATGTACCACTATGACATAGGTTGGAAATCGCAATATGGGTGGAAATTAGCTGCTTGGGTGAGGTCTGTGCTCTCTGATTGTGTTTGTTATGTGTCCAGTAATGTTAGTGAATAAAATGACCTAGTTTGTTATATTATTACAATTATGGCAGCAGACAATGGCTGCAGAAATAGAAACAAAAGAACACATTAAAAGTATGAAATAAAATTCAATTTATTTAACTCCAGACAGCAGTATTTGATTAATTTGTGGGGGATTTAACCATTTTCTGCCCTCTGCTGGAAGAGTAGTACTGATCTCAAAAGAGTGGTAATTAAGACGAATGAAAATGGTAGAAATTGACTATTTTACTGTTCATTAATATGATTATTGTTTTCCAAATTAAGCAGATGATTCACATAAATACAAATATATTTATTGTAGCATATAAAAGTGCTTCTTTAAACTAGGACTATTTTCAAACCAATTAATTATCTACGATACTAATTAGATCTAAGACAAGTTTATTTGTACAATTCAGTAAAAGGGATATTTAAAGTGTCTACAGTATCATTATGGGGAAACTCTACTATATCACTTCTTAACATTTCCTTTTTTAGTACACATGAAAAGTTAAACAACTTTTTAAATGTTAGATAAAACCCCATACATCTATACTGGAAGCTTCTCCTTTATAAAATTACTGAAAGCCGATCCTGAGTACTTGGTATGAGTTTGTCAGTAGTACCCTCTACCCGAGATGCCCCCAGCAGCGCTTGTCCCTCCCCCTCTTTCTTAGTGTCTACCTCCTCAGATGGTACTATAAAATTCAACAGCTTCAGTGAAGGTAAAACTCAAACTTGCAGATCTTCAAATCACCTTTTGTTCATTGATTGATAAATATGTACTGTTTTGTATGTGGTGTATTTCTTTCCCCCATTTTTTCACTTTCTTTTTCTTTTATTATTTTTTCCATCTTTTTTTCTGTTCTCTCTGGTCAAGTTCAGCAATATTATTCAAACTCTGTAACAAACTTTTTTTTCAAAATAAATAAAGAAAAGAAAGTAAGATAACCAAAGGGATCTTTATTTATAGGTTCCTCTTGACAAAGCAAAATTGCCCAGCACACCAAAGCAGTAAGGCTATCATTGTGCTTGTATTAATGCTGGACAAGTTTAAAAAAAAAAAAAGTCACCTTTGTTTTCTAACACTGCTCAGTTCATTTTATAGAACTATAAGTCTGCCTGTGTAAACGTTGTCAACAGCAGAACCTACCTGTTTCGGAGTCCCACAGTTTAAGATAGCGGTCGTATGCAGCGCTGAGGAACTTGGTCCCACTGTTGTTGAAGCAAATGTCTCGCACGGCTTTGCTGTGACCTAACACACACAATGTAACACTTAGTTAAAAAGAAAAAGAAAAAAACTCAACAAATTCAACATTAAACATTCAACCGTCTTTTAGAGTCTTTTTTTAGAGTCTTTTAGCAACTCTACCCAACCCCCATTTCCCCCACTATTCTGTTGTGTCTCCTACCCTTGTAGGAGAAAAGTTCAAGCGGGATAGTAAAACTAAAGGAAAGTGCATCTTCAAAGCAGCTACAGAGGAAAGGTATAAAACTAAAATGGCAAGTTTCTTTTCCATTTTTATTTATTTTTTTAATCCCCATCTCTGCGTTTAGCTTTTCTTAACGTAAAAGATGTGGGGTTGCTAGTCTTAGAGGATGCAGCCATCTCTCTTACAAAAACTAGCTAAATCAGAGGTACATTGTTAAGGAGTTTACATTAGGAAATGCAAATCCAGTGAGTCACTCCTCATCTTCTAATTTCTAATATATCTGAATAGAAAACATAAAAAGTCAACACAAAAGCAGAGAAAAAATATCTGTCATCTCCTGCTTCTTCTGCGACCCCCATTTTCTGTCGGTTCATTCCCTCCCTAACGACATCCCCCTTTCTGTACACCACCACCTCTCCATGTCTTCTGCCCTTCCTTGCCCCTGGTTCTCTTTAGCCCCTGGTCTGCTGAATTATGTATGTTCAGTGAAAGCGCTGACAAGCAGAACCACTGCTGCAAACAATGTCTATTCTGACAGTGTGCCATGTCTAGAACATCCTGCATGCATTAGTCTAACACCATAACATTTCCTCAGACTCCACATATAAAACAAAACATTTTTCAGTGGACAGCAGACATTTGATACTGCAGTAATGTTGAATTCATTTAGTAACTGCAATGTATTTCCCATAAAGCTGTGCCTATTTACACTTTAAGCATATTTCATGTGAGCATGTTTGCTGATGATCTATTGCTGTTTATTTGAAAAAAGCTTTAGTTAATCTGTGACTATGACTATATTTTTGTCCGATTATGGTTACTGTAGTTCTTTCTCATAATTGTCTTTATTTACATTTACTTGAAACAGATGAAAAAAGTCTCTGCCACCCTTTTACCATTTTATAGGGGCAGACTGAGATGCTTTCAATAACAATCTGTATGCATCCGATATTAATTTAACATTAATTTTAAAAACTTCAAATAAAAGACAAATACCAGAGCACCAGGGTGGGAATGTTTTGGTTCAAAATTAATTACAAAAATGAATCTCATTGATATGAAAGCTCAGATATGCAACAGAAAGCCAGTGATCACTGGTTTATAGGCCAGCATGTAAAGAAATGTTGCAAAGATTAATAGCAGGAAAAAAATATCTTAACATCACCAATCCCCTGAGCGGCAAAATAAAATAAAGGATGATATTCTTATTACTACTTTTCTAAAGTATATTACAGACATTCTTTTACATTGCTTCCATAGACAAAGATTTAGAAACCCTAAAAGTTTCATGTTTAAGTTTGTCCTATAAAAGATTATTATTCTTCATAACATGTATGTGCACTATTAAGTTATTATCAGACTGAGGGTATTTTTCTAACAAAATATTAATCACCTTTATTTGTATGCCAAATGATAATCTCTAAAAATTTCATAACTGTGATTGTCCAATTAGTTAAGTAGCAAAAGACTCAAGAGCATCATAAAATAAATGGGCCACATAGACCACAATATGTACGTATCATAACAAAAGTATACTTTTTTTTTTTTTTTACTTTGAGATGCAGGACGAAAACCCTGCTCACTTACCGATAAAGGTCCGAATACATCTTCTCTCCCCGTATACCTCCCACAACTGTAGAGAAATGAGACATTTACACAGGATCAAAACGGGGGAGGTGTGTGTGCGCATTGACCTCAGATAAACTGAGCCCAGGTGAATCTGGTTAGGTTCTTACACACATTAGATTCTTCTCAAAATCACGAGAAAGTTTGTAAAACATAAAGACATACTTGACGTGTTGCTTTTTTCATTACACCTTGATATCATTTACCTTAATCTTGCAGTCCATGGAGCAGGAGAGCAACAGATGACCAGAGCGCGGAAATAATCGGATAGCACTGACACCCTGGAAAACAAACGGGCCAACTTGTGTATGTACTTTACACATGAAACCATTTGTCATGACACTGCCTTTCACAATTTCAGTTCCCAGCTCTAGTACTGAGAAGCTATTTTCTGCATTTGTTTTTATCAAGATACATAAACTTCAGTGTAACTTCATAGTTTCCACTCAGTCTGTATCAGCACTTGATAAATCTTTAGAATCTTTTTAGACCTCTTTGTATTTACAATTGCCTTTTTGAGGTTTAACTTCCTACATAAGGAAAACAAAAGCCAATTAAAAAATGTAGTTATTTCTCTCTCTCCTACTGAAGCACATCAGCAGCTCTCCAGCTTGAATCACATATTTTCTGGAATAACCAAGTGTTAGTCTACTTATAAAGAGTGAAAATGTCTTTAATGTACCTTTTTTTTTTTTTAAAAAAAAATGTGGCCATTCCTCAATTTTCATGTTAATGAATATGTAATAGATGAATAGTTTCATATGGGCATAAAATATACCTTGCTTGAGGTAAAAATACCAAAGCCTTTGCTAGCTCCCTTAAATTTTTAATATATATTATGTCATTGCAGATGTTCTGAAAAAGCTTCTCAAAAGGGACTTTTTAGCATTCAAAGATGCTGTTCTCCATTTACCTTAGTGTGTCCAGACCAGACATGAAGCTGTTTCTTTGGAAGGTAGCACTTGTCTGGAGCCTCTGAAGAACGCAGGTTAATGCCCACATCCTGTGGGACATGAAGGTATGACCTACCCTGGTAGTCATACATCTCCTTGACTGTGGGGAGAAGAAAAGAAAAGCAGCATCTACATCATTTGTTTGTTTTTTTTACACTTTAAGTTTTTAGCTCATGTGTCATGAAGGGTCTGCTCCTATTAAACTTACGAAAGAAAATCTAATTTCACACTTCAAACAAAAACGTTACATAAAAAAGAAGATAAATAAATATACTCTCTGCCACTGTCATTAAAAATCAAAGAAAACCACAGTACTGTGGAGAACAGTCTTCTCCTCTGCAGGAGCCTCTTCCTCATTCCTTCCTTTCTTCTGCCTTTTGGCTGTGATCTCATCAAGCTCTTTCTTCTCTTCCTGCATGATAAAAATAATCATAAGAAAATTAACAAGCACTTATTATCTTTTATACAATTGTGAAGCAAGTATGAAAGCCAGATTCCATTTAATGTTAAATTGATATTCTGCTGTATGTGAAATAATAAAGGCATAAAAGGGTTGTTTGGAGAGTGATTTCACACTAAGTTTTTCGAAGCATCATTTTCTTTAAACCTTGCTACCATGTAAAGTAACTTAACTGTGAGGATGTCAAAAGACTATGTCAACATTTAACACAGCTTATCAAACAAAACACCACCTCTGAGGGCTTGGCCACATCTTTCTCATCAACATATTTTGCCCATGGTCCAAGGAAATTATCAATTTCTCCTGCATCTCCACCTTTGACCTTCTTTCTCTTCTCTGACTTCTTCCCCCCACTTTCGAAGACACTCAGTCCTGGAAGGACATTAGTAAGATATGACAGTCATTAACTACATGAACTATTTCATAGAGATTTCTTAATTAAAAAATTATCTGATGAGGGCGAAGGCATTAAAAATCAATTACTGGTTACCATTATTTTTCTCAGCCTCATCCACTGCACCAATGTAGCTATTACAGGATGTTTGGTGTGTGTCAACAGAAGGATCTAATGCGTAACCTATAGACAGAAGAGAAAATATTGTAATGTCATCCAAATTCAGAGCAGATCAGACCACTAGCTATATCAATCATACTGATCAAATACTTTTAAAGAAATCTTACCATATGTGGAGAAAGTCCTCCTTTGCTGTTCAAACATAAAATCGTTGACATGGGCGGGTTCTGCATAACCAGATAGCATGTTCCTGGGGGCCGCCATTTGCTGGGTCTTGTAAGGGTTCGTTGGTCCAAACTAATAGGAAGCAAGAAAAAAGAATCTATCATAAGCAGAAAACATCAAAGCAGACTGCAATGTCTTTAAATTTTATCAATATTTTATTTACTTTTGAAGCCAAAAGGAAAGCAAACAAATCTCTATAAGGTAAATGTGAGTAATTTATTACTAAATAAAAAAATACTGACTATTCTGGAATTTAATTCAAGATAGAGTTTCTCAGATGTAAAAAGAAAAAAAAAAAAACTAGAAACGCACTCTGAGAGCGCAGACCTCCGGCAAGCGTGACCAGTCCCCCTTACAACAATTCCCACTAAAAGCACAGTCCTATATTGATTTTATCTACACTATTAGATTTGCTGACCACGAAAACATAAAGTTATATCATTGTTACTAGTTGAAAGGTTACTAGGTGTAAACTGCTTATCGCTAATGTAACTATTATTGATACATGAAATCAGTTGACATACGTCTGATTTGCCATGAACTGAGCAACAATGTGGTGCTTATTACATGTCTTTATATCAATTCATGTCTATTACATGACTTATTCATTTGAGTCAGCTGTGTTGGTGCAGGGATATATGGAAAAACCTCCTGGATTGCAGCTCTTGAAGAACCACCCCTGCTCTAAGCAAAAATTTGGTAACAAAGTCAGAATAATGTTCCTCAACAATACGGTGAATATTTCATCATCTTTAAGATATTATTTTTAAAAAAATACTGAGACTGCTGACATCTCTGTTCCCATGGCTGAAGAATCAATACTGGATGTCTGTGACCTCTGGGTCATTAAAATCAGGGATTATTCTGTCATGGACATCACTTCACCATGGAAAGATAATGGGCTGACTGATAATATGTAGACATGTGGTAGACAAGTGGAAAACTGAGAACTCAGCCATCTAGACAAAAAAAAAATCCGTACCATCCAACTTATTATCACCACTCTTCATGGAAAATTTGTGTCTATGTGGGAACATGCACACGGAAAACACTATCAGTGCTGTAAGGTATATAACGGTTTTAAAACACATTTTTAAAATGGCTTTGTGTATCTCAAGAAGAAAATGGTAAACCCATTGTTAACCCCTAGCGGTCCCTTTTGTTCACAGTTTTTCTCACACAGTTGTTTAAAGAAGAGCTACAGTGATATAAACGTCCATGTTTCAAATTCGATGAGATGTGTTGCAACTTGCTGTCACAGAAGTTGAGTTGAATAGTCTTCCTAAAACAATAAAATGTCTAATTTACAACATTTTCTATGTTTGGTGTGTGTCAATCATTGTGAAAAATCTGTTATAAAATTCTTGTGTACACATTTTTTCCTAAATCGTTGTCAAGATTTTATGGAATCTAGGTTTGACCAAGACTCATCCTTTGAAAACAAATGACAAAAATCTACCCAGTAGCTTTTGCCTTAGGTTACTACAGCAAGATGAACTCGGGAAAACATGATATTCTTGGAAGAGAGCGCAATGGCAACACAATTCAATGTCTGTAACATGCTTTCTCGTATATGTAACAAAATACTTTCCAACACTCACCTCGGGTGCAAACATTGTTTCATATGTTGGGTTATATGAAACCTCTTTCAGAGAAGGGTCCAAGTGTATCCCTGTCTCCACAGCCTCCTGTTATTAAGACATACACGATCAGAATAGAGTCCGCAGTATTTACGTTTAGCAGGCTACATATTTCTAGCTGTCAAGTGATTTATAAAAGGTCGCAGAGTACGGTGTCACAGGCTTTGTAACGATTAAGTTATTATATTAAGGTTTGACAGTAAACCTGGGCTAAGAGCGGTTCCGCTCTCAATAAGCGTTCACATCCTGCCAAAAATAATGTTTTAGAATTAAATTAACTTGTACAATTTCAAATTTTCTTCCTTATTTTGGAGTTAGTAGTGTAGGGCTTACTATATAAATACACATTCAACGACATCAATTAGAACTTCAAAAGCAGGCTAACTTTAGTTAGCTTGCTAAACTTAGCATACCTTAACTGCGACCTCGGGAGCAGAATTGAGGACAGATAAAGACATTGTGGATCCAGACTGCAAAGGTTTGAGGTGGGCTGTGGCGTCTGGATCAGGTGTGTCCCCTTTATCCGGAGTGATTTTAGATTCTAACTCGTTTTCTGAGTCAGAATCGCTACCGTACGAAACGAGGGAAGTTATGGCGGCAGACATCTTGAATGTTGTGAATTCACCGGAAGCAGAAAGGCGGGATTTCCGTTTGAAAGAAAGAAAGAAAGAAAGAAAGAAAGAAAGAAAGAAAGAAAGAAAGAAAGAAAGAAAGAAAGAAAGAAAGAA
>JBAMHX010000025.1:12352135-12362731 GCA_037177515.1 Pseudomugil tenellus | reverse complement strand
AAAGAAAAAGAAAAAACAAAAAAACAACGGTTTTTTTTTTTTTTTTTTTTTTTTTTTTTTTTTTTTTTTTTTTTTTTGCTAATACATCTTTGATGTGACCAATGGTGTCCCATCGCAGCTGTTTCAACTGTAATTGGTGACATTGAGAAGCACCTTCCAAGATGAATGGGTCATTAAAACTAGTGGCAGAATGGCAAGGGGTGTGTAGATAGAAAATAGCCTGACTAGCATGTCAAATCGATGGGAAAATGAAAAAAAAAAAAACAATCACAAGAATGTTAAGTATTTTTGTGTAGTAAGCATTGCTGAGGATTTGATACTGAACTGAGCAGCTGTAAAGGTTGCCTTGTATTGTACTGACATGTTGGCATCTAGGTAAGCAGGAAAACGAAGTAAACTTAGTAAGAATAACAGAAAACTCCACATTTCTTGCAATAAAAGCTGTCTGCCTCCTTATTGGTTGAATAATGGTTGATGGCAAATAAAATGTATCATTATATTTTGTCAGGGTCATTTGTGTTTAACTGTCATCATCTTTTTATTACACTGAGGTGCTGTTGTGTTGCATTATCGAGTTGGTCTCTAACTGCACCCCTTTTTTTCTCTTAAAGTATTTTCTTTTCATTAAAGTTAATCTTGTCTTTGTCAGACGCAGCTACAACATGAAACTAGCAGCAGAATGATCCCTTGTAGAGATGCTCCAATTGGCTTGATTTCTTTATTTTGTTGGGTTCCAGTTCAGAAACCTGAATTTTATTTAGTGATGCAGTTACATTCCAGAGCTCTTTTACTTAAACACTCAGATTGATTATGCTGTTGCTGGAGGGGATATTGTGTAGTACTTTGACGCTATAGCGAACCACAAAACGATGTCTAATATACCACATTAATTTTTGCCAATAACTATTAATCTTTACATTGTATACAATTACATACGAAATGTCAATAATCTAGCAGAGGTTTGTCGTCTCCGTGCAGCAGGGGTTGGAGTTGAAGAAATCAGGACTGATTCAATCCAATATTGGTATCAGGCTGTAATTAAAAACCTATTGGTATGACCATCTCATGTTTACATCCGGTGTAGTCAATCTCTTCAGGATTTCTCTGAGTTTTTTAAGTCTCGTTGAAGTGCGTGTGTGTTATATTAAAATCCTTTGTTATAGCATGAAGCTGTAGGTCACACTTATTTGATTTTGTCCATTTAAATGGATTTGAGTTAACATCTAGTGTTCTCGCATTTTGATTTTAATTTTCTGTCAGATCCTCAATAGTATGTAATTGATTTCTCATGGGAAGCCGTGACAAATGGTGTCATTACCATCAAAGTAATGCTGTCGTATGTTATTATGTCATAGTATGGTTAAGATGTGGAAACCTTAAAAGGCAAAAGGTGTGTGTGTGTTCCTGTGTGTTTTTAATATAGAAATTCCTCCGATGTACCCAGCAGTGTTTAGATTATTTCATGTCCACTCAGTGAGGCAGTAAATTTATCCTGCAGCGCTACATCTAACCCCAAAACATTTTCACCGTGGCAGAACGGTCAAAAGCAGGGTTTATTGTTTCTGCTTGTTTGTGATGTGCCAACATGCATCAAGAAAAATGTAATAACTTAAATGTGCAAAATTTACACTTCAAAAACTGGCGACAGCTGCTTTATAAAACTGTTGCACTGAGGAAAATCATCACTTCTACCGGTTTCTACCCGCTTTCATGTAGCGGCACTTTGACTGACCGATTTATTCTTTTACATCTTCTCCAGCATAGTATGTTGTCATTATGATCATCTCTGTGCATCTCCGTCATTTAAGCTGGATTGATTGAAATAGATCAATAAAACATTACCTGTCTCGGGTTCATGGGCTCCTCTGCCTAAGATAGTTGTTTGTTTCTCTCCATCTTCTTTATTTCACACCTGCCAGGGTGTTTGGTTTTCTAACATTGTTTTTGTTTTTTTACACATCATTATTGTCCTCAGAAATAAGCAACACTGTCGGTTAAGAGGGTTGCTTGTTTCTCCCAAAAATGGGAGGATGCAAGTCTTGAGGAGGAAACATGAGCACATAGGAGAAGAGTACAAAAACTTATACACATAACAAGTGATGCAGTTTAAGATGAGTGAAGCTTGCTGAGGAAGATAAACTAAATAAGAAATGAGGATTAGTCATTACTGACTTATTTAACTTCACTTTTTTGCACTGTCTCAGTGAATTGTTGAATGTATCAAAAGGGGTATGTTTATTATTCTTATTATATTATAATAAATTATTATATTATATTATAATATTATATTATTATTTATTATATTCTTAGGAAGTAACCTGAAGTCGGAGGGTAAATAAATGTTTGTGCGTGTGATTGTGTGTTTGTTTTTCGGACACACAAGTTCTAAAGGAGTGCAATTTTAAAATATGAGAAAGTGAGGATTGTGCAAGAAGACACTGTTTAGAGTATATTCAATATTTGATTGTTTGTTTGTTTTTTAATATTCACCATGAAACTGGCAAAAATCTATTTTCTGTCTTTGCTAAACACTAATGAAGTGTTTAGAGCTAACTTTTCTCCATTATCTCTGGATTTGCTGAGTCTAGTTTCATTAAACTTGTTGGAGTGTTGAAGCACAGATAATGGTACAATCCAACAACCTTTTCTGGAAATCCATGTGAACAGCTGATGTCACGCCAGATCCCATTATTTCACCTTTTCAGACATGAGCAGATCATCATTTTTACAATAAGCTGCTACTTGAGGCAAAGCTGATATCACTGTGTATTCCTGCTTCAACACACCTGACACAAATTAGATAGATCCAACAGCCAATGAGGTTCTCCACCATGACTTGCGTACATGCTGTAGGAATATGTAAGAAAACGTGCAGGACATATTTGTGTTTTATGATCATCAGCAATATGAAACATGGTCTCCACTCTTCGATTTCATGCACTTGAGATGTGTGTATAAAGTTACTTGTACAACCTTCTGGACAGTAAGTGTACCATTATTTCATATTTGTCTTCTTTATTCTAATCTCTTTCCTCCCCCTGTCTTAATTTCTGGTAGTATTTTCCTTTCTATGAATCAATTCATTGACGCCATAGCAAACTGAAGAACCATTTACAACTTAACTTGGCATTGTGTTGCGTAGTGGATTTCTATTTGTTCTTAATTTATGGCCATATTGGATAGAATATGGAGTTATTGATGCATTTGAGTGAAGGTAATTGAAGGTAATTTTCCTGTTCATGCATGAAGCAGGTACTTTAGATTACATTAAAATCTCCATATAGGCAAGTAAATACACATCTCTTGACCTTCATGAGACAAGCTATGCTTGTGGAAAGTGTTGGCGTCCATTCAGTGGGATGTCAAGTGCATGTGAAGTTGGGTGAAGAAAAAAAGTAACCACAGGAGGAAATTTTTAAAAAGAAACCTAAACTTTGAGAGTATATTTTTATTCCAGTATTGGATAAAGAAGAGATGCAGTGCTAGATTTTTATCAACGTCTTGCCTGCACATCTGATTCAAACCATTTCAGCTTTGGCTTCAAGAGGGGTGTGTTTTCTTTTTATGGTCTCATGATGCCCCAATTTGAGATGTTTCCATGATGAGTCACCATCCTATAGCTGGGTATATTTCTTAAATAATCTTTCTTGCCCTAATTTTTTATTTTTTTTTTGTTTTTATTATTACAGTCAGTAATCATGTTTATTCGTCAATGACTGAGATGCTGCTAAAAATACAGTGAACGATTGAAAGCACCAGACCCTAATTAAAACTTAATCAATGCCTTAATGAGACATTATTGTTGTGCAGGCCAAGCAGCCAGCTCATGCTTTCTATTATTAACAAGATAACAACCGAGACGTAGTGTTAGCATGATTAGCTGGTGATATTGCAGTGTGATGTGGTCTAGATGGTGTTAGGTTCTCTCTCTCTCTCTCTCTCTCTCTCTCTCTCTCTCTCTCTCTCTCTCTCTCTCTCTCTGTTTCTGTCTCAGTCACTCTCTCAATCTTAGCTATCTATTGCCACTTTTCTTTCCCTCCAGTTCTAATTCGTGTGTCTAATTTGTTCACGTGTTCATGTTTTTGCTACCAGATCCATACATCTATAGTTTTATAAATCCCTTCTGGCTGTGATATGTTTTGCATATCAGTAAATGGCAGCTACGAGTTATTGGTGTCATGACTTGTCTTATAGGCATTATATTTTAGACTAGGCAAAGTGTGGGTTAAAATGGACAGTTTTATTGTTGTCCGATGATGTTAGGACCTTATCATTTTATTTTTGTTTTCCATGCACAATTCTGGCCAATTTTTTCAAATCTGTATTCAATACTGGATTGCTGTTTTACAGAAATTTTATACAGAGGCATGTCTTCCTCAGAACCAACTATTATCACTAAGATTGTTTTAATTAAATTTTTGTTTTGACAAAACGTTTATCCAGTCTTTTAGTCCCAGTGACACAGTGGCACATGTGTGTATTTCAAAGTACTGTGACTCCTCGCTACTTATTCATCATTCAAACTGTCCCTGTTTAATGGCAATATCTATTTTATTAGGGATGTAACAATGCCCTCAAATCACGATTCGATACGCGATTCTAAAGTCACGATTTCAATTTTTTTCAGATTTTATTCTCAACAAAATTAACATTAGCTTTTTCATGGCCAAGTTATTTTTGTATCTTTTTATTTGAACACCTGGCTTTTTGTCCTCGTATAAAAGAAAAACTGTCTTGTTTAACTAACAGAACCTAACACGAAACAAAGTAATATTTATACATAATATGGGAATTGCTATAAATCCTTTTATGACTAAAAGATTTTTTATTTTTTATATATTTTGCATTTGTGTAAAGTAGAACATTTCTGAAAGAAATAACTCTTCTCCGTGTGACTGAAGTGTTAGCGTGACAGGATGAAGTACTTCCGTTCCAATTATTTCTTGAAAGCCTTTATTCTCCACAGTTAAAAAGTCCTCATGTCTCCGCTATATAAACTGCGATAGATCGAATTAGTTCATGTAGTTTGTCCCTTTACTTTGCTCCTGCGGTGGTATGTGTGGTTAAGCTAGCTCACTGTGGTAGCTTATTGGTTGTACTGTTTGTGTCGGTTATCAGTCTCTTACAATGCTTACACGTCATTTTGTGTCATCTGTAGTTTTATCACCATTTTCACTTGTGACCACAGGAAAGCCAAAATGCTACCACACTGCTGACTTGTAGCAGAAGCATCTTTGCTTATTGTATATCTGAGAGTTTATTTCCAGGTATTTGGTGGTCGATTCATTTATTTTCTTCATCAATTGACGTTTTAATAGGCTTGAATTGATTTTCAACCGATTCACGAAGCATCATTACATTCCTACTATTTTATATCTATTTCTGTGCTAAAAGAGTTAATAATATTTGATAATCTACATGTTAAGCTAAGGTGAAGATTTTTTTTTAGTGTATTTAACATATACTTGCAGATCTGGTCATTTTTGGACTAGTTAAAAGGCTTTCCTTAATTTGTAGTTGCAGAAATCTGGATTGAGTAAGATCTAATATCTGTGTCTCACTGTTTTATATTTTTTTATTTTTTGCTGGTGTTCTTGTTATTACTTTGATGCATAATGATTATAACATATTTTGTTTGTATGTGAAACTTCAATTCTCTACAAAAAAAAAAAATCACAAGATTTATAAGTCTAGCACCAATAAAACTTTCCGTCCTCTTCTCCTTGCTTACTCCATCCCAATTTTCCTCCTGTATCTCCCCCCCTGCAGGTAGCAGTGTCGCAGCATAAGGATGCCGCTGGTGAAGCGCACCATCGAGCCCAGGCACCTGTGCCACACAGTCCTGCCAAGGAACATCAAGAACGAGCTGGAGTGTGTGACTAACATCTCCTTGGCCAGCGTCATCCGCCAGCTCAGCAGCCTCAGTCAGTAACACAATGACTCCTATAACAATACAAGACACCACACATGGTTCATATACACACTGCCTCCTGCAAAATCTGTCTGTGCAGCAATTTTCCCCACATCAGCAGCAACATTATTAAGACTACGTCTTTTAATATTGTTTAAGCGAGTAACTGTAGAGCAAACGCTGTTTAATATTTCTATATTGTCTGAATAGAGATTTTTTTTATATTGAAAAAAGAAAAATATTTATTTATGAATAAAATTGTTTGAAAATTGTTGAAGCTTTAATTTTACAGCTTTCTATCATTTTCATAATAGAGCTGAGCAAGTTAGCATAAAGCTGTTTATTAGATGGCCAGTACTGCAGGTGATGTGCAAAATTGCACAATGAATTCACAGCTTGGTCATTTTGATAATGACCATTCACCATTAAAGCCATTCACCAATACCATTACAGATTAGAGAGAAGTTGATTTGTTAATAACCAACTGTGGGTAATTTATCAACAGTGCAGGTGCAGCTTGTTTCTTGTAAAAACATGACGGTTATCCATTTTATGACTGAGATTTTGAACTGATAAAAATATTCACCACAGGGATCGTCAGTCAAGTTCGTTAAGGGCTGATAACCTTTCAGGTTTTAGAATTTTCCCTGCTGCATCACACTTGACTCAAATCAATGAATAAGTAACAGACTAGAAGCACTAAAGTGAATTAATTGTGTTGCAGCTGGGAAACTTCTAAAATCAGCAGAACACTGGTCCTTGAGGACCAAGATGAGGATCTTTGTTCTATACCTTTGCTTTATTCATTTAATACTCTTTCACACAAGTGTTATAGAGCTCTATAGTTGTCCTTTTTTCTGCTTTTCTAATTGCTTGCATAGTTCAGAACCATGGACAGCGAACAACTGTGAAGCAATTATTAAGCCATTATAGTCTAATGAGTTGAAATAACAAGAATATGGAAAACAGCAGAAAACTTGCTGTGCTCAGTAGTCGTCTGACCTGGTAGATTGCTCTTGTAAATAGCTCCTGACAGTAAAATTTCAGCTTTTAAATCTAAATACAGATTTAAAAATGAAAGGGAGAGCAGAAAAGACTTGTCTTCTCTTTTACATTCATTTCTGTACTCTTGGAGTTTTTCTTTTGTCTCGGTTGATTTATATATATAAAGAATTTATTGGTTAAAAAAGCACAGAGAGAAGTTAGATATAATTTACTAATATTGTTGTTGATGCCAGCTTGTTGGTTCTGGGTCCTCTTAGATTTCTAGAAAGCAAGAAGACTGATCTTTGTTTTTCTTTAGCTGAGTCAACCCAAACTTCCCTGCTGCTTCTCTTCCACTAAGGAGCCATGCCACTCAAGTGCAAAATCCATCTTAGTCTTTTTGTGTGGTTAGAAATGGCTCCCTCAGCTAGCCTCTAAACTTTAATGAATTACATTTGTTATTCATTTGGTTTCATTTGTTAAATTAGGCTCTTTCTGCTAATCCAAATTTCTTTTTTTTAATCTAAGCATGAATACCAAATACAGACCTTCAGTAAATCTGGCACTGGAAGGTTGTTTTTTTTATTATTATTGTTTATTTGATATTGCTCTGGAGGGAAATTTTATGCTTTCATGGTAAGAAATCATTGGACATATTGTTATAAATGGTCAGAAAATATGAGCTATGACATGAAACAACTAAAACATCTTGGTTACAATATCAAAAATAACATGTAAGATTGCATGCAAAATATTGCAAATTGTGTCATCCAGCAGTCTTTTGTCAAATAGCTACAATAATCAAATCTCTTTTTTGGAGCAGTTAGCTTGCACCACTTTGTTCTTCTGGAAAGTCCAGTTCCCAGTGCTCCTGCAATTAGCTGTAAAAGCTATCTGAACATCTGGAACACTGCGGTAGAAAAGCAGCACAGTTAGCTGTGGTTATGTTCTATAAAGGTTTTGAACTTAAAACAAACCAAACATTTCCAGAATAGATCGATATGAGCCATAACTGGCAGGCGCTTTAATGTAAAAATACTCTTTGAAAGAAAAATTATGCTTGAACCAATTAGGTAAACATTTGAGAACCACTGATTTGCTGCATTGTAGCCGATCATACATTTCATATAAATGTCTTTTATTCCAAACAACTGGTGTGAAAACAGGGTAATCATAAAATAAATTGTTAAATCATGTGTGTTTGCAGGTAAATATGCAGAGGACCTGTTTGGAGAGCTGTTCAATGAAGCTCATTCTTTCTCTTTCCGGGTCAACTCACTGCAGGAGCGAGTGGACCGCCTCTCCATCAGTGTCACACAGCTGGACCCTAAAGAAGAGGAATGTGAGTATATTTTATTTCAGATGTTTCTTTTATATTCTTTACAACATATTCAACAGAGGAATAAATCATGGCTTATTTCCATGATGTAGTTAGAACATAGAAGATGTCTCAGTCTGTAGCACGTGCTTGCTTTTCATTCCTTCTTTCCACCACAAAAGGCACTTATGTAGAATGTCATTAAGATGGAGATAAGCACACGAGGTTAAAAAAGCACAGATAAGAGCAATGGAAAACAAAACCCCTCCCTTTTTTTTAAATACCTTTCTTTATTGTGTTTATTATCAAAGGTTGGAGGAAATTTTAAGTTATAGGTGAGGAATGTCAAATGCATATTTACTTTTCTATTGTTACATTTTAATCTAATTTGAGATTTTAACTCTGTTTCATTGCTACCCATAAGGGATTATTGGGGCCAGTGTTAAGGCATAACAATTAGAGAGACTCTCCTAATGTCTTCAAAGTTCTGATAATTAATTGAACTGTGAGACTATGTGATCTTTATTATGCATGTTGGCCAGAATTTATCATCAAAGTTAAAATGTCTAGTGTTTTCTTTACTTTCTGCTTTTGGATTTTTTTTTTCAGCCTGAAACACAAAATAGGTCATGGAAAATGTTCCTCCATCATTATTTTTGTGTAAATCTAGGCCCAGTTCATTGCTGAGGTGTGTCAGTGTGCAACAACAATGCCTCTCTGACACCTATGTCAATGCCTCTTATAAGAGGAACAAAGAGCTTTGAGATTGTCTTTCACAATACACAGAGTACACCTTTGCCTCTATGAGAAACCTTGCCCTGGAGTTTCATTTTTGCTGAATGTTCATTCACTCAATAAAAGTACTTTCTTTGCAAGAACAGGATCATTAGGAACTGTTGTGTGCAGTAAAAAGGGAAAAATGGCAATACTTAGTGTGAACAGTTGGCTAATCCAGGTTACCCTGAAAGGAGAGAGGCAGGATGACGGGAGAGTGAATGTAGTGAGGAGTTTGCAGTCGGTGCACAGTAAAAAGAGAGAATCGCAGCAGTATAATGCCACGCTCTGAGGCGCTGTATCGATTTCCCACGGGCCAGAAGTGTGTTTACGGCTTTGCACAATGCTACTCTAACTGTTTCCTTGTCACAGACAGAGACAGTAAAACGCTCACTCTGTTGTACCCACTGGTTATGGCTTCTTTTGAGCAAGCAATCCAAGGCTTCGCTACCTTCTTTTTTCTTTTTTTTTTTTCTTTTTTTTTTTTACAAGTGAATTGGTTTAGTTTTTACAGAATCATGAGTTTAGACTTTCTAAACATTATCGAGGAACAAAGTTAACTGTTTTACACTTTGCTCTCAAGCAAACCTTTTAGTTTTAAAGAGGCATCTCCATTTGACCTCTGTATGCATGTTCTCCTTTCTCTCTGTTCCACCACTTTCCCATGCTCTCTCCTCCGCTCACCCTGACCCTTTCCAAATGTGGTAGCTGTCCTAGTTGCATAATTGACAGTGATCTAATTGCAAGAGTCTACTGTGTAGCTCTCACACTGAGTCCTGCAGAGGTTTCGGGTTAACACACATTCACACAAACCAGTGCATCTTATGATTGGTTAACCAGGTTGTTTTACTGTCCACCCATCTAGATATGAATATATTGGACTGAATTTGGACTCAGATCTGCATTTAGGGATTTAAATTTGCCTTCATCTGAACATGTGGTACATGGGTTTATCTCACTTAATAAATAAGCTCAACGATCTCCTTATAGCCTATAGTGTTTGCTTGAGAGACTGTGGATAAGAATCAGCTCAGTTGCAGTTAAGTGTGTCATGGTGGGAGGGACTTTGGGGGGTGGAGAAGAGAGAAAGATGGAAGGGTTGAGGGAAGGGTGTATAATACAGGGCACTGCAGCAAAAGCACTGGAGTGTAAAAGGATTGTAGTGCAGAATTTTTCTGGGGCTCCTCTGCAAGTAACAGACATTTCCCATTCAGGTCTTCCACTTTCTTTTAATGTCCAGATCCCTCCCCCCCGACACACACACACACACACACTCTTTTTCTATTTTATCCTATGACTCATTGAGATTTGTGACATCAAAAGATTAAATAGCAACGTAACCTGGTGTGTTTTGTCTGCCAAAGATGGTGGAGTGTGACATAAGGATGAACAGCACAGCTGTGGGACGGCCTTCTCTTCCTATAAATGCTAACCTGAATCGCTCATCCCCATTCCTTTTCTTTATCCTTATATGGCCAAACACACACCCCTGTTCTTGAAGATGCTCTTCATGTAAGCAGATGACTTGCCTCATAATTGTGTGTGTGTGTGTGTGTGTGTGTGTGTGTGTGTGTGTGTGTGTGTGTGTGTGTGTGTGTGTGTGTGTGTG
>JBAMHX010000025.1:12338499-12340390 GCA_037177515.1 Pseudomugil tenellus | reverse complement strand
TATATATATACATGTCATGTGTGTTCTTTTTGTAACATTTTTTCTAAAATTTTTATTAAATATAATATAGTCCGCCAGGCTAGGTCGGCTAACTCCACCTCCTCCTCAACTTCGGACTGTTAAACATTTGTTTACTTACAAACAAGGGAGATCTCATCCAAGATCTCATCTCAAACTGTAAGTTGGATTTTTCTCTTTTTAACTAAAACATGGCAACAGCCGAACGACTTTGCCCACCTCAATGCAGCCACTCCGCCTTGGTTTGTTTACATATCGAAACCTCGCAGCTCAGGTAGAGGGGGCGGTCTCGCGATGATTCCCCGCCGGCAGTGGAAAGTAAAGCCACTCAAAGCTCCTGAGATCGATTAATTTGAATACACAGTGTCTCAACTCTGTGGTCCAACTCCAACTATTTTATGTACTGTGTACCGACCTCCTAAACCCAATAAGCACTTTTTAAAGGATTTTGCATCTATCCTGGCTCACCTGTCTTCACTCTCTCCAAACCTGACCATTCTTGGCGATTTGAACATTGATATGAACAACAGCAATAATCTCCTCTTCAGAGACTTGGGGTCCTGCCTGAACAGTTTTGGACTACATAAATACATAAACTTCCCCACTCACAGTAAAAATCATATTCTGAACTTGGTTTGCTTCTCCGGTTTAACACCTAACTGTAAAGCCCATCACTTCCCCCTCTCTGACCACAAACTCATTTCTTTCAACATAAGTGTGTCTCTTTCCAAAATCCACCCTCTTCGTTACATCATTTTCAGGAAAATCAAGGACATTAATCCGGATACATTTTCATCTCACATAAACAACCTCCCCACTGTCAACAGTATCTCCTCTCCAGATATATTAGTCTGTAACTATAACAAGAACCTCAAGCTCTGGAACACACTCCCACCTGAACTCCGTAACATCAACTCACTTCCATCAACTTAAAACTCATCTATTTAAACTGACCTTCTCACCTTAATTTTTTTATTTATTTATTTGTTTTCTTAACATTTTTTTTAACTGTCTGCTGTATGATGTTTTGTTTTATGTTTTAATTGATTTTAATTGTCTTTTGTGAGGTGACCATGGGTCTTGAAAGGTGGCTTGAAATAAAATTTATATATATATATAAGTCCATTGATAGACAAAAGCTGCCTCCAACACGTTTTAACCCATAATGATATACATAGATATAAGGAGACAAAGTGAGTTGTCAATAAAATATGTCTTGAAGCTTTTACTTATTTCATCATAACGTCTTGAACAGCTATCGTGTTTGCTGCTTACTGGTTCAATGGTATGAAAGTAGTGAAGCTTACCACAGCTTCTACCATCATCATCATAAAAAAAAATGCAAATTTCCTCTGTTTCCTCATTTGTGGGAGGTAGCTGCACCAACTAGTACACAACCAGAACAAGTTTTTAGTATGTGATTGGTAATACGCAGTAGGTTTCAATAAGCTCCATATCAACATGTTTCATTAGACAATAGCCAGAAAATCAATACTGTGATAAATATTTCAGCTTTATGGGCCATTCGGTTGTTCGGCCCAAAAACACATCAGCACACCAGGAAAGTGTATTTCAGGTGGCGTGTTCATCCCTGCTCCACTTTGAGATAGTGTTTTTTTTTGTTTTTTTTTTTTTAAAGGGAAAATAAAACATTTAAAGACTAGATAATCAGCTAAAAATCTGCAAATAAACTATTATTGCAGCAGAGGGTTTGACAACTAACAAATGCATCCATCTTTAAAATGGAGAAAGGCACAAAACCATTGTTTTTCAAGTAAAATAATTTCTATAAAAAAATATTCAAGCCTTCTGTAATTTTATAATAAATACATTAACCCAAATCCAATCTGATAGCTTCATTTATGGTTTTTTT
>JBAMHX010000025.1:12325999-12333499 GCA_037177515.1 Pseudomugil tenellus | reverse complement strand
TGTCCACAATATGATACTGGTTTCCTGCCCACTTGTCAACACCAGAAACCACATTACACAAATTTTGAGCCATCACGAAGTAATAAATAGTGAAAATACCAAAAAATGTCATTTTACTTTACAGATTTTGTTAAAGGGTCAAATAAAAAGTTCAGATTTTTTTTAAAAATGGGACTATTCTGCCCAGTTGTTTGTAGGTTGGGGTTAAGTTTTTAATTAAACTATTGTAGTAATACTCATTCGGGTTTAGTTACACAAGTTACAAAAGCATTAAACCAAAATCGTCCGGGACAAATGGAGACAAGAGACATAGCTGGAAACAAGCTGAAAAGTCCTAATTATCCACACATTGTGTAGAATATTAGGATGTTCATCATTCTCTGATCAATATTTGGGAGTAAATCAAACAAAACTTTATTTATAAAGTGCTTTCATACATTTAATGTAGGTCAAAGCGCTTTACATCATTAGAACATTAAAGTCATCTGTAGCAGGAGCAGAAATCTGGACATAAGAGATAATAATTAAAATGGTATAAATCGTCTTTACTGTTTTTTTTTTATGAAGTTAAACCTCAATTCAGAATATTTTTAATCTGGTGTGTGTTTTTTGTTTAGCTGGTAGAAATTGTGTTTACAAGGTTGCAAAATGTTCTTTTCATATTGTGACTAAACTAAAACAATGTTTTAAATAAAAGCAGCGCTGCTGAGCTTCGTGATACATTTCAACATTTACGCACTGTGTTGCTTCCTGTTTCTTCTCTGAGCTCTATTCATCCTGTAAAAGTCAGTTAGATGCTACTTCCTCTTTTCCTTTACAAACTTCCTTTTTTTTAATAAGCTGTGCTGTTTGTTCAAGTGACTACACTGCAAAAACTAAATTTTAAGTAAGATTAAACATCTCAAATCAAGGACACATATACTTATTTTTTTAATCATAAGATAATTATTCTTAGTAGGTTTTTTAAAGATGTTTTTTAACTTGTTTAAGGAATTCTTAAAATGTTAATGTTCCTTAAAATAAGATCAATTTTCTGCCAACAGCACAAGAAATTTGATCTTTATTTCAAGGAAAATTAACCTAATTTTTGTAGATTTTTTTTCTTGTTTTTTAAAGCCAGTTTGTGTAATTCTTTACAGCGATGTGTAGCTGATGCTCTAAGCAGGAGAAAGTCGTGAAATTCAGTTACTTGTTGCTTGATAAATCAGTGTCCCATTAAAAGAAAACCCGAGCATATAGATTTGTTTTAATGCCTTCAGCACTGGTCAGTGTTGACGGCTCAATTTAAATGGAAAATATTTCAGAGTTTTGAGGTTTTACAAAAGGCAGCTATAGTGCTTACGTGGTGCTCACACCCAGGTTTGACTTTAGGGAAAACCTGCGTGAGAAGCAGGGCGTTGGTGGAAAACATTCTCTGAGCAAATTATGTTTGAAAAGATTTGTGACAATACAAGACGGAAAAGCCTCTGTCGAGGCAAAGATGTGAAGGTCTGCGCGCTGCTTGCAGAAGTGACAACAAAAGGGAGTTCCGTGTGAAAAGCAATCCGAGGCACTGCGAGGTCAAAGCGCTGTGCAAAGAAAATAAAGTGAGAAAGAGCAGCAGAGAATCTGAAAATACAACGTGATGGCTCAAAAGAAAACATTCTGGCTTGATCAAAGTGTCGAGAATATTTATGGTCTTAGTCAGCAGCTGCACACGTTTCATATGGTCTCTTACATACACACACAAACTAAATGAATATTTTCAGAGAATTGTGGAAACTTTTGTGTAAATTTCCAGTTGGACCGAGTGGAAAAGCTTTAAATTTTAAATGTTTAAAACACATTCACTCTGAAAACAAGTGAGGCAACCATTATAAAACCATTTGTTCTCTTCTCACCTTATGAGGAACTTATGTGTTTCCATGTTAAAGGTTGTGTATCGCTTCCCTGCAGGGACTCGTGTTAAAGTCAAACAGCTTTTGGTCCATCTTTACATTCATTTGAAATGATTTCAGTGAGATTCCAGTGTGTGTAGCGAAACAGGTTGCCTCAAAAAGCTAATGCAGTAGATGGAGGTGGAGCAGTTAATGGAGGTCTGTGCAGCAGATGTATTTAGTGGCTGCACCTCCAACTGCTCCACCTTTTTGTGTCTCTTTCTGAGAATCAGCTCTTCCAGCATGTTCGCTGTTGCTGGGTGTTACTCACATGACCTGGAAGTGTTTCGCACCGCTTCATATCAGTCCAACATGCCGACATCTTGCATGTTAATGTCAGATATGACCCATATAGTTTGAATAGACTTTTTATATTTACCTGCAGTTGATACAATGAAAACATATACTGTTCTGCAGGCTTCGTATTATTCTGAAAAACCAACAGCATAAAATGTTTATATTCCTGATGTTTATATTCCATCTGCTGCAGATCCTTTGTGTTGACACGATAACATAAATATTCCATGTAGAGTCTTCATGTTGTGCATATGCATAGATTTCATAGAGAAGATGAACTGGTTCCAGTTTGAGCCATTTATTAAGTTGAGTTCGGCCACCAGGGGGCGCTCGCACCTGAAAACTGTTGTAATGGCTGTTTTTCCTGTCAAGGACGAGGACTCTGGTTTCTTTAGATTGAGAAGAATATAAATTTAATAATGAAGAATAAAAGAAGATGAACATACATTAAACATTAAGACATACAGACATGGTACGAGGTCATAACCCGGGAGAATCTCTCCAGAGATCTGTCGTCACACAGAAGTCTGGAACTATTCTGTCCCAGTCAGATAGGGGAGCTTTGTTTAAACACTTTGGTTGTGTGCGTCAGTCTGGAGCCTGTTCTTATGATATGACAAACAAAACCGAGGTCTAAACTTTTCCCGGATGGAAGGACGCCAGCCTTGCAGATGGTTTACTAAGGAGCCTTATGGTCGGACCTTTCAGCTAGACATTAATTAAGAGCAAAGTGAAATTTCTTCAATGTGTTATATCTCTGAAATATTCACTGCGTTAAGCTCAAATCAAGTGCAAATGAAAGGTCATGACCCGTAGATGTGTCACATGATGATGTTACACCTGAATGTTTCTGTATGTGTAGATTTATTTTAGGATTGGGAGAATTACAGATTGGGGGTGTTCGGGGATATAACCCTAGCCGTCGTTTCTAGATTTATTTCAAGTCGGGTCAACAACCATTTAGGATACAAAGAAGCTTTAAACAGCTGTCGCTTATTTTAATTACCTTTAATCGGTTGCTAATGCTATGAGCGAACCACTATTTTTATGTGCTTGGATCTACTTGCAGATATTTTTATCTACAAATCTAATTTTCCTGGTAGATTTGTACGTTAATGTTAAATCATCCTGCAGCTCTCGCTCGAATGAACTGCACCTTCCTTACCTGTTAAAATGGTTGTCTGCGTAGCCAGTTGTCTGTTTTGTGACACGAAAAAAGAATCTTTGTCCGGACGAGAGCAACGACTGCAACACAGAATTTGGACATTTTAACAGTCGGCAGAGGAAATCAGGTTCTGTTTTGTTGCGTTTCCTTCCTGTTGCGACTGCAACTGTCGCCAAAGCGGAAAAGCTGAACAATGCGCTGCCCTCTAGTGGATGCATGAGGTAATGGCAGAATAAACATGGATGGGAGTATGTGGGACATGTGGAATAGTTTGAAAAGCAGGAATGTGTTTATTTAAACGGAGCATAAAGGAGCCTTAACGCTCCATCCCAGAATAAAATGCAATGTGGTTTCCATGGTTATTAATCTATTAGACTGTTGTGCTGAGACTTTTCCAACCTCAGATATTCACTAGATAAAGCAGCACGATGTAGATCTCTTCAGTGTCCAGGCAGAGTGCAGGAAGATGCCAAACTCCACTTTTACACAAGCGCTGCTGATGGATGAAGCAAAATAAAACTGTAGCACTTCTGTTTAGGTGGTTTTATAATCTGATGACTGGTGTTTAAATGATATTTTATCAGCAGGAAAAAATTTATATTTCATCAATTGGAAAAATATATATATTATATAACATATGAGAGAGTTTTTGTTAATGACCCTATTGTAAAAAATATTATTATAATGAATATATATTCAGGAAGTTACCCCTACAAATTTATATTTGTATATTTGTTTTTTATGTTGAACACAATTTATTATGGAAGCAAAGCAAAATAGTTTTTATTTTAATTTACTTCCAGATTTCAATAACATCTCCTTACAGACCATTAGCTTTTTCTTTTATGTATTTATATTTTTGCTTTTTCATGAGAAAGTGATACAAACAATACAAACTGCTCCCTGAGATGGAAAGTTGCTCTGACTTTGTCCTCTACGTTGTATTTTGGGTGTAGAGACTCGTCTCTGTGTCTCATTACTTCTGTTTCCTGCAGACATGACGGGTTCGTGCTGCTCCTAAAGCTGAAATAATTACTGGTTTTCCTCCTAGTTCCCGCTTTTCAACCATGCGCTTTATACATTCAACTGTTTCTCTTCTATTTTAGCTGCTAAAGGCATCGACCATCACCGCCAGCAAAGAGACACGCTGGTGTCGCCTTCCTCCTGTTTCCTCACAGCTAAATGTGTGTGTGTGTGTGTGTGTTGCGTGGACTTTCTCCTTCTGCAGTTCCCACAAACAGAACAAAATCATCAGGTTCATTTAGGATTAAACTGTTTTTTAAATTAAATTTGTTTTCATAGAATATATTTAGTGGATGTAACTTAATTTTATTTCAAACAGTTTATATTAGCTTTACTTTGCAAAAGTGGAGATAAATTCATGTAATTGAGTAAATAAATGGTGATCATTGTGACCAACTATGAACTATTTTATTTACTTTGGCAGCTCAGTAGCTGGAATCACCTTTTCAATTACTTTAAAGTGTTTTCTTTTCACATCTTACAAGCGAAGGTGTCAAAAACACGTCATCCTCCATGATGCTTTTAGCCAAACATGTTTGCATCATCATGTTGTCCTGATATCAGCAGTAATCCATTTTGTTTTGAGTGTAGAAAACATGTTGCGGACACATTGTGTTTATATTATGGGATGTTGAACGATTAGAAGTCATTTAGATGTTTTCATGTGACTGTTTAAAAAACACAATTATGCACCATGACAGAGGTCAGTGTTGAAATCCAAACCAGACACAAACATTTTAAGTTTAAAGAAATTAAAGTTAACTTGAAATCAACACATCTTGATGATAAAAACCCACTAAATTTTGTGATGTACGGCAAAACGTTTGGTGCAAAAAAAATTGTGAGCTGCTTTGCAAGATGAAGTCGGTTCAGTAAATATAAACATTATAAACTATATATATATTATATAAAGACAAAAATAAAGTATAATATTCTATTATTAATGACAAAAGCATCCCAGAAACAAAACATGTGGAGGAAAAATTATTTTTAAACACTGAAAAAAAGTTGAAAAGTAATTGAATTTACTGTAATTTGTACGAACAAACCCAGATATTACCGCTGATGATAAACTGCAATGAACAATAAAGTTCCCATCAGATACTTTTACTTGTAAAGTGTATAAATTCCAGCTGATCCTCGTGCACGTTACATGTGCACCCGCTGCTCCTACTGCAGCAGAATTATGTTATTATTATTCGTAAGAAATCTAAATGACCCGACCTGAGCTATGCAGAGGTCAAAGCACCGTCGTGTGGTCTCCACACCGAATCATATCACACAAAATCTGACATTAAATAGCTTTTATTAGAAAATAAATCCAATAAAACCAGTCAGACACAATAAATATATAGCTAGAAATAGTAAATTAAAACTATAATTTAGTATATTTTCTTGTTTTTCCCATCAATGACTAAAAGCAGCAGGTGACAACACTTCCACACATCCCCGAGGCTAAACCAGCATCACACCCTGAATAACCAGTATCACTCACACTCAGGTGACCCGCGTGACTGGGACTGAATGACAGATGTTTTATGCTGCTTTCCTGTTGCAAGTGGGAAATATGTTGATGTCTTAAAGCATAGAGGTCAAAGGTTAAAGCAAAGAGACTGCAGTTGTGCATGTTTAAGCATAAAACTGGAGGTTGTGTGAGAGGAGGAGGCGTAAATCCCTCGCTGTCTCTGCTCAACATGCATTACACCCTTCCTGTCTGCAGTTACCTCCACTGTTCATTTAATTCTCCACAGGCAACACCCTTTTCCTCTGCATTGTTCTCAGAAACAACTTTATGACTTAATTAGACGCTGTTGTGTGTTTGTACGGAAACATGCTGTTGTGTACTTTACAGCAGTACACCATGCAGAACTTTTATGCTTCTGATGTTGGACATTCTCATCTTTTCATTTAAGATGCATTTTTATAGCGTTATCATCAGCTTTGTTTTACTAACAATCAGCGAGATTGTTTCTAGTTTGTTGTTTTATTGGTTAAAATTGGTGAAGTGTATTTTCCTAATGAAGAGAAAATTAATAAACCAGTGGTAATCAGAATATTGCTGTGAAAATGTCCTCTTGTAAAACTTATTGGCTGAGTATTTATTGTTGGATCTTATTGGATATGAAGCTGCAGATCAGTAAGTTGTGCTTTTCTCAGCATATGTAAATGTTGTGTGGTGTCCTGAGTGTGTAACTTTCCACAGGACGCTACTGCTACTGTGTTGCTCCGCGTCTCAGTCAGAATGACCACAGGAAATCCTAAAACTGATCATCTGCTGAATGTGTGGCTGAGTTTGCAGCATATGGAGCTTGAAGGCAACTCGGTCATTAGAAAACACACCAACCTGGTGAAACCACAACGATGTGAGCAGCCGCACAGACACAAGCCAACAAATCTCTAATTTTATTTATTTAAAAAACCCACACTGGCATTTCTGACAGAATGAAAATGTTCCCTCACTCTGTTAATTTTCTGAGGCTCCTGCATCTTCTAGGCGTAGGATGGTGGGATACACAGATGCAAACATCTGCTGGACGAATGGAAAAATACCGTATGAAAGGAAAACTGACACAAACACATGCAACATGCAGCATCTGCAACATGTAGCATCTGGAACATGCAGCATCAGCAATATGTAGCATCTGGAACACGCAGCATCAGCAATATGTAGCATCTGCAACATGTAGCATCTGCAACATGTGGCATCTACAATATGTAGCATCTACAACATGTAGCATCTGCAACATGTAGCATCTACAACATGTAGCATCTGGAACATGTGGCATCTGCAACATGTAGCATCTAACATGTAGTATCTGCAACATGTAGCATCTACAACATCTAGCATCTGCAACATGTGGCATCTGCAACATGTGGCATCTGCAACATGTGGCTTCTGGAAAATGTAACATCTGGAACATTTAGCATCTGGGACGTGTAGCATCTGAAATGTGTAGCATCTGGAAAATGTAACATCTGGAACATGTAGCATCTACAACATGTAGCATCTGGAACATGTAGCATCTGGAACACACAGCATCAGCAACATGTAGCATCTGGAAAATGTAGCATCTGCAACATGTGGCATCTACAACATGT
>JBAMHX010000025.1:12284626-12304013 GCA_037177515.1 Pseudomugil tenellus | reverse complement strand
GTGTGTGTGTGTGTGTGTGTGTGTGTGTGTGTGTGTGTGTGTGTGTGTGTGTGTGTGTGTGTGTGTGTGTGAGATGACATCTGGGTATCAAAGACTTGTCAGCTATGGAACTGCATGGATTACAACTTCACTTCACTGTGAAAAGCTCTCAACACTGGTTGCAGAGCACTGGTAGGAAGAGGCTTATTAAATCAATTTTTTAAAAAAAGAAAGTGTTTGTGTTTAGGGAAAGTGATGGGAAAAGATTTAATTACCAGATACAGTTATTTTGCTCATGCTGAGATTGTGTCTGACTGTTTCAGACCAGAGGGAAAAGCCAATTGTTTTCCTCCAAACGTTAAGCTGGAGACGATAGAATCGAATTACCTTTGCAAATAATCACCAGCAATTCTAAATTTCCCCTATTTCACACTGGGCAGTTGTACAACTGCCTGCTCGAGATGTGCTTGTGCAAAATACTCATACCTGCTTGCTTATGCTGAGAGATCAAGAGAGAGTCAGAAATAACAGCATCACCTATGCAACTTTTTGTATACATTTATCTTCTATAATTACATATAGCTTCCCCACAGACAAACCATTTGGATAGAAAGCCCACCATGATTCATAAACTGGTCTAAGTTATTTAAAATAAACAACTGGTAAAATGTACTCAATGTACACCGTTATGTGATAATGGCTGATGGGGCAATAGCATCTGCTTCCTTTCTAATAACACTGATACTCTATGGAGGCTTTTGAAGGATTTGAAACAAAAGTATATAAATATTTAACGTGTAGAAATCCTGTATGTACATAATTTGTGCTAAGACATAAAAGGCAAAGCAGCTACAGGTAAGAAGTAAATGATCACATGAAAACTACTTCAAAGCTTTTTGATTATATAATGCAGTGATTATTGTCTACATCTTACAACTTATCCTCAGACAAAATCCTTAAATGCTTTCATAAGTGACTAAACACGCCATACTTGCTCTCTAACTGTAAATAACACTGTTAATATGGTTAAAACATTTAACTGAATTAAGTTAAATCTCTTACTTTCCTTTCTTTTATCTGTGGGTGCACAACTGATTAAGGATCTGCTTTGACACATCTTCTATCTTTTACTTAGTGTATTATCTCTTTGGGGAGAATCCCTTTGGACTTAACAGGCCCGGATACCAAAAGCAGGAGATTGCAGGGACTCTGATGAAACGCTGCGTTGGAGATACATAACATCTCCAGCCGCTTGGCGTCCCCATCTAGTGGACAAAGTGAATAAAAACAAAAACAGGTTTGATAAGTATGAGTTTCAGTAAAGACAGTATTATGGAATAATTTTCCTCAGGGTTAGAATAGAAAAACTGGTGATGCTGGTGCTAAACTTTTTGCCAAACCTCACAGATTGCATCCTGTAGCAGATGGGTAAGTCTCCTGTTACTATAGAGGACATGCAGTCTCTGTTCAGCCAGCGCTCCCAGGACATCAGAGCAGGATAAACTGCGGTTTATACATTACACCTCCCACAAAGCAGCACCAGAGACTCCACTCATACCTGGTTTGTACATTTAGATAAGCATCAGGTTGTACTAGATTTAGCAAATAGGAGGAAATTACGGAGAACTAAAGTTTTATGCAGTTACATTTTAAATGGACGACATAAATCGTCCATTTTATGTATAATACAATACATAAATTCTGTTAAAAACAAATATGCTAATACAAACACAACCTGTTTTTGAGCAGCATGTTTAAAACCAACTGTGATCCAAATTCTTACACCAGATATTACATCAGCTTTTTGGACTGAAATCCTGCTGCTAAGTTTCAAAAAGCAAAATTATATTAAAAAAAAATGAATATTCAATTAGTAAAAAGCAATTGCAGTGATACACTACCAGTCAAAAGTTTGGATCAGAGTTTACAGAAAGTTACTGAAAACTTGCATTAAGTAAATTATTTGAAGTTACATATTAACTCACCGATTTATGATTTTCTATTGCATAACCCTTCTGGGCCAGTAGGTGGCCGTAATGCTCTTTCATTTAATGCCAACCGCCGTAAAACACCAAAGAAGAAGAAGGAGGAGGAGAAGCATGAGTGCACGAAGAAGAAGAGGGGGACTTCCGCAGAGCCAGACAATCATTCAACTATATCGTTTATTGTTTTGGTCACAAAATGACTAAATTGAAAGACAAGAAACGAGAGAAAATCAGTATAGCCACTGAGGTGCCGTATTGTAAACTCTTTTATTGCATTTCCTTGCTAGTTGTTGTTAATTTAGCATCTGTTAAGTAGTACGTGTCATTCAGTAACTGTCCCGACTGCTTTGTATTGTTAATGTTATTAGTATGTTGTTGTTAATGTTTGTCCCGCTTTATGTTTTACGTGTAAATGGAGCAGATTGACCGCTTGGAGGAGAAAAAGGCACGTTGCAGCGACAACTTGGAGAGAGCAGAGTACAAGAGCAGAAAGAAAAGGCTCTCTGAGAAGGAAAGGTGAGGATAGGGCATTGTGTTAGAAATATAAATACAGGATTTTAAATTAATATTGTGGTTTATAAGAAATTCGCCTATTTATTTCTTGCCATTATGCTTCTGTTAATGCTGATTTTGCTCCATTTGCGGTTGTGTTGCACATTTTTATGACACATTGTCTTTGTGGTTGTTTTAATCTGTACTTGTTATAGTTGAAATGTGCAACATTTCTCTGTGTGTGATGGTTTTGTGTTTTTATGCAGAAATTCTTGCCCAGCTACTTCCTCGTGTAACCTCTCCTAAAAGAGTTGAAACCTACCAAATGCTCATCTTACTGTGCAGCTTAATCACAGCATGAAAAGCCCAATAACTGTTCTGGTCTTTTCCACAGGCAAGAACTGGAAGATGAAATGGCAATCATGAATGAGAGAGTGCAAAAGCTGGGTGAGATTCTTTACAAAAATGTTATTGACTGACTTATAAGTAATGAAAAATCAAAGGTGATTGCCCTAAACGTATTGATAAAAATATAATAAGCCATTCACAGGATATTGTCACATCATATGATTAGAAATAAATATGTATTTTACAATTAATATGACCCCAAAGTAAAAGAATAAATGACAAACATTTGTCAATTTTGTTTTGTCTGTAGACAAGGAGCTGGAGTCCCTTAGAGGCGAGAACAGGAGGAACATGTTGCTGTCAGTCGCTCTTCTGGCTGTCAGCGCTCTCTTCTACTACATCTTTGTCTACAGTGAGGATGACGCATGACACCATGGATCTTAAAGAAACCATGTTTTAATAAGCTCAAACTGCATTGTTACCAGAGCTTCATAGTGGACTCAAGAAGTTCATCTCACTGTCACTTCGTGCCTCCTCATCGTTTCCCCTCTCCTCACGCTGTGATCTAGAAAAGTGTCTCCTCGAAACATTTTAAAGGATCACACATTTCCAATGAAGAAAATCTTGTGAAAATAACCAGAGCAGTCTTGTATGCTTGGTTCAGCCTCCAGGTGGCATCTTTGCCCTTTTAGTATGTCTTGAGGACCTAAAAGCCAGTTTCATGACATATGTGCAGTTCAACAATTATTTTGCTAGTTATACCACATGCAGTAATATCTACATGATGCAAATGCAAACTGACAAAGAAACCTTCAGGTTGGAGTCGCACCTCAACTCGGTTGCAATAACCTGAAGTGAGAGAGTGTTTTTGGTCTGTTCATCATGTATGTTCTCCCAGGTTTTAGTTTGATTTTGTGTGAAGACTTTATCGCCATTAAACACACTGCATGTTTAACTGGGTGAATGAAGGTATTTTGATACAAATCAGTGTCTAAGCACAAATGTCAATGAGCTGCTTCTAGAAATACATCTTTACTTTGCAGTTACACGTGGGAAAGTGATCAATGTTATTTAATTTAATTAAAGTGGGAGTTGCAGAGAATGTAAAGACATATTTCTTTTTTATCACTATCCATATAGTTGTCTCCAAACAAGAACCTGAGAAAATATGTCCTCATAAATTCTTTCTTTTGTACAACAATGAAAATTCAGATTTCATTCTATTTTCTTTTTTATTTGATGTATTTGCTTTCATGAATAAATTAAATGCTTTATATCTCTGTTAACGTTGTTAGGAGTTGCCTTATTTGTGGTGCACTAACACTTAAAAACCAACGTGAATGACTCTTAAAAACGCACAAACCATTAAATAATGTATGTCAGGGAGATTACACCAGTATTAGTGGAAACTGCTAAGTGGAATATGGTTTGGTTTGTCTGACACAATAGGAGGTTGACCAATTTGAAAGTCTCCGTGCCTCCTTTCTTTTCTGAGAATTGAACATTTCTGTTCCCAGTTCTCACTTCTGTGTTTGTAATGAGTCGCTGAAAGAGCAAAAGAGTTCAGAACTTGTTCAGCTTTTCTCCGCTGCATGTCATTTTCCTATTAAAGAGTGATTGATTCAGTGGGAGAAATTAATGGCTGCAGCCTTCCTTTGTTTATTTCCTAGAAGAAGAAAAAAAACACTGAAGTTGGCAGCAGCTCGACTTACGGTCACAAAAAGATTCACAAATCAAACCAGTATATAACATACAGGACAAACCAAAAGAAAAGCTCCAGCAGGACCATCTAAAAGTTTGTTAGTATGCCTAACTATTGTCATTAAATTCGGTAATTATTTTCATGTAGAAATAAACAATATCTTCCTCTAAGAATAATGTGTAAAAACTATCTAGTACTGATATAAGATTTAACTTAAAATAAAAGTGATCCTTCAAACTGGTCCATAAACAGTGGCCCTGTGATGTATTGATGACCTGTTCAGGGTATACTTTAATCTGCCCCCTTATCACCCCCACCGGAATAAAGTGGCTTTATAAAAGGGTGAATGCAAGGATAAAATATAAGATAAATGCTTGTAATATGTGTGCATTGTTACACCAAAGCTGGATTTTGAACTGAGAGCTGCTAACTAGCTAAAGGACTCATGTGCTCTATTGTTCAGGAGATGTGGAAACAGAACTTCAAAGTTTGACATTAATGACCACACAACAGTTTCCTGTTTAATCTCATCTTCATCTGAGATGATTCAGGGAGGTGCAATGTATTTAGGTTGAGGTGAACATGACTGAGAACTCTTTTCTCAGTGTAAAGAGAAAATTAGTCAATATGATGGTGCAGATTTCAAACGTGTTTTCTTACATATTTCATACGTTTTTTGGGAGTTAGAAACAATTTTCCTGCCTTAGTCTTATTTGCAAATTAAACTTGATTTAATTTACTATTTTCTAATATTCTTGGACTCCTGTGCCGGTCATATAACAGGATTTCTACATGAAAGGGGGTCAGAGACAGCAAAGGGACTCAGGCCGCATTCAAACCTGAGATGGCTGCATCAATAAGTTATGGAGTGACTGTTTAACCAGCTGAGCTAAAGACTACACTAAAAAAAAAGGAAAATTCTCTAAGGAAATAAAAGTATTGGATCCTTCTGGATGCAAACGACAGCTGTTCTTATCTGAACCTGCAGGTTTTGCAGCCAGAAAGACTTACCCAGTCAGAAGCAAACCTGCTCACAGATAGATACTCTGGACTGTGATGACTGCTTAGAGCGAAGGAAATCATTTATTCTTTTAGTCAGATTTACGTAGATTGAAACAGTATTATTGTTGTGTCTGTGGGCGGCTGGGTTTGCCATACATCAGTGCAGTTTAAACACACACCATTGCTCATAGTTTAGCTCCTGGGGAGGACGTTGATGTCCCCAAAAGGATTATCCCTAAAAGGATTGAAATTACTACTGAAATCTCCCATCACTAATAAGCAGACAATCATTACATGAGATATCTTAGAGAATGAGGAACTCACTGGAGAAGCCTGAAGCAGTAGTTAATGAATAAAACAGCTTTTCCTCCTCCGTATATAAGATCATCTAGCTATGTTGCTGAACTTTCAAATTAACCACCTTGTTTCATGAAAAGGACAGTTCCATTAAAACGTTTCTAATGGTTAATTACTTATTCAGCTGGGAAGATTAAAATACATAAGATTTTCTGATTCTACTGCGAACCCGGTTAAATTTTTATCCTAGTCATATCATAGTTTATCCTAGTTATCCTAGCCAGCAAAAATCTTCCTGAAACCCATAAATAAGACTTTTTTCAATTTATTTACATGTCAAAATGTTATTGTTTACTTGAGATCAACTTAGAGATATTTTACTGTGTCATTGACCATTATTTCTATTGTAGTTTTATTGTACTAAACTAAAAAACAGTATGTACAGGATTTTTCCTTGTTTTGTTTTTCTTATCAGAATCAGAAACATTTTATTGCCATTATCAGTAAACATGATTTACAGGCTTGTCTCGGCTTACTAAGTCTTGCACTGAAAAGAAAAGGTCTTGAACAGCAATCATCATGATGGCCTTTTTCATGCAGTCACCTCTTGTTTGTAAGGCCCATTATTTCTGATTTTAATCTTTAAATGACAATTGCAATGAAGAAAGAATAAAAAAAAACAATTTAATAAGAATAATTTGGTTTTTGTTGCTTTGGGTGATTTTTCATTGTGGTGGGAATTGTTTGCATGCCCTCCCTCCTACGCTATGTATTATCACTGTTACAGACCTCGTCACGCCTCCACATGCTCATCCTCACATCCCCAGAAAAGACACATGTAAACAAACCCATTATGCAATACTTCTGTGGGATTTAAAGATGGTTATTGTCACTGAATAAATCTGAACATTTTCGGCTGTGTAATCACTTCATATCACTTAATAAAGAGTCAGTTTTTTTATGACTCTAATAAATCACAAAATTTTACAACATACTAATTTGACACAATATAGCCTTATGTTTCATCAGCTATTGATCAACTATTTTCTATAACTATATATCTAAAAGTATAGTTACAGACCCCCTATACAGTCATAATTTGACCGTATGTTCACTTTTGTATTTCATGGCACAGAGTGCTTGGTAGCCTGGAGTTATGAAAGGACATTGCTTAGCAAATAGGATTGAAAATAGTCCTACCTGAACACCAAAATGTCAGATGTCACTTTGAATTCTTTAGTTCCTTGAGGAAAAAAGTGTTTGCAGCGGAGGTCCAGTGTGTGCAGTCAGATCAGTTATCATAAAGTAAGATTCTGTTAACTTGAGCCAGATGATATAATATGGATTTATGTCATAATTAGGCATACTAAATTATTTCCCAACAAATATGCTTACGGCTAAATGTACACTATGCTAAGGAGCACACTGTTTGATACTTCCATGTTATATGCATTTTAAATACCCATTCAAATCTATATTTATATCACAATATTAAAGCAAAATACATGATTTGTTTACAAAAATGTTCAAAGTAACTATGGCTATCAGCTTCATTATCATCAAAGATGTTGCATATTCATAGGAGCAGCTGAAAGCATGACACATCATTTGGCTTTGTGTGTGCATTCATTTGGGTTTAAATCACTCAACACCATTCTCTGGCATCAGTAACTGTGGTTTATACATATCAAAAAAGATTTCTTTCTCAGCGTGAGCATCATGTGAAAGCATCTGAAACACATCTAATACAATTAGCAGCTTCATAAGGGGCTAATAGTGAGCAGTTATGTCATCGTGCCCAAATAATCATACAAGTTACATATTCCTGTACCGTCAGGATGATCCTGGTCTGAATATCTCCTCCACGCTTCATTTCTGCATTAGTCACCACTTCTGCCATTAAAGAGGTGACAAATCTCTCAACAGTTCCTCTTAACAAGAAGATGAGAGCAGAGTGGAGTAGGAGGAGGACAGCAGTGTGATTGGTGTAATTCATGGCAAGGAATAAAGTTAATTTGTCACAGAGGTACCACAGAAGAGTTGAGCTGCCAGGTTACCAAGGTTGCACTACTCTGTACCATCCTGAGTGGGAGGAAGAGGAGATGAATATCAGATGAGGGAAGCTGATGGCAGGTAATGAGGCTGAAGGTAAGGTGAGTGTAAACCAGACGTACCAGACAGGATGCAAAAAGGCAGCAGGAACTTCGTACATTCTTCTTTGGCACTTTGTTCTGTCTTCTTAACCCTTTTCTTTTGCGCAGGTCAAATTGACCTGCTTTCTATGGGAAAATATGAAACGTATTTCATTCATGAAGATTTTTCTTTTCATTTGGGCTAATGCAAGGAACTAATCCTAAGAATGTTAGATTATCTTCATTTGGCAATATTATTGTGATAATATATTGGTTGTTTTGTATGGGGTGCCAAGTGTAAAAATTCAGTATTGAAGTCATTGTTGACATGTTTTCCTTATTTATCTCACTTAGATTTAGACTTTATATTTAGATTAAATGTGATATTTGAAATCTTTAAAAGTGTATATGAAAGTGTGTATATATTAAAAAATGTTGAACGAAAAGTACTAAATATAGGAAAAGTGAGATAAATAAGGAAAACATGTCAGCAATGACTTTAATGCTGAATTTTTACACTTGGCACCCCGTAGTTTTGACCTGCCATCCTTCCTCCTTTTATTTCACATTATTTTAAACATTTTTATATTCTTAGACAAGATCATCTTTAGTAAAATCATGACTTACTGGCAAGTCTTTAACATTTTGGAAGAAACTTTATTAAACTATTTAAAGAATTATACCTTTACTTTTGTTTCTCCCATTCATTGCCACCAAAATATGTTATAAACGTCTTTTAAGGGTCTCTTGTTTTTGCTACTGAACTATGGTAGAAAGTTCAGAAAACGTGTTTATGCTTCAATATCACAAACAATTCCTAAGTATCTTCAAAACATCAACCATAAAAACAATATTTCTTAATTTAAGCCTTTAAAAAGTTAAAACACAGAGGAACGCTGAGCCAAGATTAAAGGAAAATTGGATTATTCTATCAGCCGCAGGCTAGCTGTTACATCATTTTAACATTCCTATTTGTTGTTAGACAAAATGCCCTCAAGGCATGTTGTTCTTCTCCATAACGTTCCATACGTCCCTGAGATTTTATCTGCTTACGGTGTAGCTCTATTCATTATTACACAAGTCAGATGTATCGATACTATGATCATCTTTTTAAACGTGTCTGTTGGAAGATTTTAAAAAATCAGCATAACCTGAAACAATCTGGTCCAAACGAAGAAGGGGACTTAAAGTAATCCTCAGTTTTAGAAAAAAGGTACTCTGAGGACAACTTGTCACCTCACAGAAAAAAGCACAGCTTGGAGCAAACATGGCTAGTTGCCCTAAATAGCTACGATCCTTTGATTTATGTCTTTATTGTCAGCTAAATGAAACCTGTTGAGAGACATAAAGCCAGCTGAGAGCTCTGAACCCTGCAAAGCTTCTTCTTTAGCCAGAACTGTTACCTTGAATCACCTGCACATTATTCTCTCCAACACAGCTTCATGGAGTTTTATGGAGGATATGCAACTACTCGTAAACAAATAAAGAACCTGACATTGTTCAAGTAGCAGAATCTGCTGCCTCCTCTTTCTTCTTCAGTCTGTTGTCAAGTGAACACCTTGGTATCTGCAGTCCTCTACCACCTCCACCTCCTCCCCCCAACATGATGGAAAATAGCTCCTGGTCCTTATAAATTCCACAATCATCTCCTGAGTTTTGTTTACATTCCAGATGAGGTGATTTTTTCCACACCATGCCACTTGTAGCCGGCCAGTTCTCTGTACTCAGGCTCTTCTTCATCTCCAACACACCCTCAAACAGGAGTCATCGAAACATTTCTGTTAATGATAGCAAATAAAGCTCCTTGTGGTGGTCTTGCTCCAATGACCACCTTTTTATATAGTCAACTTTTCCCAAACGGCGGCTTTCTGTCCATCTGGCTGATCTCCAGACAAATATGGAAACATCAAACCAGCATTGTCTTCTTCCTCTTACTTAGAAGGTGGGCTGTTGTAAAAGAACATTATCCTCACAGTGCTGCTTGTTTGGTCCAGACTGACTAAATATTTGTTTGTCATTATCATCACTGTCATTGTTTACATCATCATCTCACTGGAGATAATAATGTAAATAACTCTAACCCTACGATGATAATAAAAAAAAGAAGTGGTTTAAAGCAGAGAAAAGATATGTAAAATTGCTTCACTTTTTATTTTTCATGCAACTTTGGTTCTTGCCACATAAATAACTAAGAAAAGTGTAATATTTTTTATTGTCATTTTTCACAGCCAGTTGCAGTAGTGCAGATGTATGTGTAGCACCTGCTCTGAAACTTCTGAATCAACATTGTAATGAAAATCTATTTTCTTTACATAGAATATGTAAACGTATTGATTTAGTTTTTTCATGGTTCATGAAAAGTTAATTATGTACCTAAAGGATAATCATGTTCAGGCCTGGTGTATAAACCAGGTCCTGAGCTGAACTGATGACACAGCAACTAACCAATTATCTGATGTAGCAGTGTATTGCATTTTAAGCCAGGACATGTAAGGTGTAATTTATGGTTTTTATACATATATATTAAAGAATATTCCAACCAAAACCTTAATTATATTTACAAAGAAACAAGTCATGAAGACTAGGAATGTCTTTATCACAGCTTTGCTTTAAATGATGGCCTTATGTCTCATGGGAACTGTAAAAGCGGCATTTGTTGTACAGTGGTAAGCACAGCACACATGTAGCCTACATAGACACATCAACATATTTATTTCACCAATTACATGCTTTTAGAAAATCATTTAATAAAGCCAAATATAATTACTGCATACCTGCACCTATGTACAATTTAGTCATAAAGGACATTCTACCTTTTTATGAAGTATTTAACTTCTAAAATACAGACATTCTGGGACCAAGAGTACAAAGCTTTAGCAGCATGTTGCTGAGTGTCCACAGCACTAATTAAGCCCATTGTACCTTGAAAAATGTCTCCTGCCCAGACTCACCACGTCACGTAGTGTTTTTCTAAGAAAGCAGAGAGAGAGAGAGGGAAAGAGACTGCGGGTTGATGGCTGGTCCCTCTCTCTCCCTCTCTTTCTCGCTCTACTAAACATGCTCACATACATTCACCTTCTTGCGAGCTGCACACACATTACAGACACCATGTATGTAGCGCATGCACTCCCACCCTACGTCTGTAACTTGCCCATGACAAATCCTGATTGGTGCCAAGCTGGTAACAAGCACACTCATAAGACATCGTCTTTAGCCAATACCTGCCTACACACACGCGCGCGCACACACACACACACAAACAAATATACAAATTCCTGTTTTTCTTGGAAAAACAAAGCAAACCCCTGTCAGATACTAAGCAATCAGCCTTTGATTTGTGTGTGTGTGGAGTGTATTATTCAGATCATCTGTATTTAAATCTATTTTAACGGATACATTACAGTAACGTTTTATCATTATGGGGATAAAAAGCAACTTCTTATAGCAGAAAGCAATAGATTTTAAGGTGATGCATGCTTTGCAGTAAGATTAAGGAGGTAGTGATTACAACAGAAGACACAATGTACAGCTGTGTTCTTTCCTTTCATGAAAACACAGCTGCTTACATGTGCATGTGTGTGTGTGTGTGTGTTTGTGTATGTTCAGCGTGTTAAAATACAGTATGTAATCATAATTCCTGCGGCATCACCTTCATATAAATATGAAATGAGAACTCCAGAAGGGACTTGGGGCAGCTGTTTGGGTGATTACATAATCAATAACACCAGAGCATTTCCATCAAACTAATGGCTACCTCAGTAATAATAATGTTCCCTATTGGAGAGCGTTTGCTACACCATTGTAATTAATGTTATTAATGAAGGAATCATTTGACTGTGTACTTTAGTAATTGTCCAAAGAGTCTGCACTGATCAAGTATTACATAATTCAAACATTGCTACCAGCCTCTATTGGTCTAATGCATAACATGAGAAGTGGATATAGGTGGATGTCAGTGTTGTTAACATGAAGCTTTCTAATAAAAAGAGTGTTCTTTGATCGTGAATGGGGACAACACAGATACATTTTTACTTTTATTTTCATTTCACAAAACTGACAATATGACATAGTGTAGCGTAATATTAACATAGCTACCATTATCACAGCTGATATGAGGGCAATACTACACAAGTTTGGGTCTGATGGAAAATCCCACAAGATCTCATACCACACAGCTCCCGGATGTGCTTTTATGCTAATGGTGTTTGAGGAGAAACCATTGGGAACTGCGCTGAAACACTTAAATAGTAAAGCAATAATAAGCTATACAGTCAAAAAGAAACATAATGTTAACCAGTCTGCAAAGTAAGCTGTGGGTTGTGTTCCCAAAGTATGATGGCCACACTTTTTTCTTTTTCTTATTGAAGTTTGAACTAAGAATCCAACCTGGATTAAATGTAAATTAAATAGAGTAGTATTGTATGTTGTAAAATTGAAATAAACATACAGGTAAGACTATGTTTTTCTAGTAAAAATGAGGCAAATAGTATAATTGAAAAAGTGCAGCATATGTTGCTTGTTGCCAAGTTCTGGATTCAATCAGCTTTCGGCTAAATGTAAAATAGAACCAAAATTCATGACTGGTAAACAAAAAGGGGATCATTTATCAGTTAAAACAAGCGATTGCATTAGGTCTTTTAGTCAATAGCAAAAATAGAGACAGAAAAGCAGAGAAGGAAATTCACCAACTTTGTTTACTGTTTATTTCCACAGCAATAAATAGTAGCAATGAATTTAGTTATTCGTGTCTAAGCGGAAATTGTTTTGTCAAATGTAATTTTAAAGCTTTGAATTCAACTGTCGGAGGAAGCATTTTAGTAAATTGGTACTTTACACAGAAAAAAAACCCTGACAACAAGGTCTCAGCTCTGGTTACATGAAAGCTTTGGAAAATAAACATTGTTGACACAGACCTGTTTATTTCAAGGTAACGATTGACCTGAAAATTCCTGACATGAAAAATTAATGACAATATCATTAAACGCATCCATCCCAGAGAGAAAATACGGCTTTACGCAGATGATTTCCATCTGTTGTCAGTGGATTTGTGGATAGACTGCTTTATGTAACTCAAAAGCAATCATCACAGTGATGCAACTGCAGATTGAACTTCAGCTTAGCCAGCATTGTTTGGAGGGGAGCAGGGCCTTCTTTTGTACTGCAAGTTTCTTTTAGTGATAAATGACTGCAACAGCTGGTATGAGAGTGAATCAGAATAAGGAAATCGCAAGAATCCATGAGGTATCAAACTCTTCTTTTAAACATATTTTGCTGTGACGGTTAAACATGTCAGTCAATTCAAGTTGAGGTCCAATTGCAATAAAATCCACAGTAAAGCGAAGCTCTGAACAGCACACATATACTAAAACCTGCTGCACTAGTTGACTTTACAGCCCTATAGAGAGACAGGTTCTTGCCTGATTTGTTGAATGATCAAAAGCAACATCTGTTGAGGTGGAGAAAAAAAAACAGAGTAAACAAACATCTCATGCTCTCAGAGCGGCTGAGACTCAGTGTACGGTCCATTAGTGGCCTTCAGCATCCCTCACCTTTCCCCCACTTTGCCAGCAGCCTTAAGCGACAGGAGGCAATTTGCACACAGGAAACTGTTACAGTTGACCATAAGCAGATCCCTCCTTTTCTTTCTTCTTCTTTTAAAATGTATTGTGTTAAATCGATTGTTGAGATTTGAATGAAATACATCAACTAGAAGAGAAAAAAGTGAGTTTTAGAAAATGACTTTTGAGGTGTAGATGTAGCAGACTGGAAGCACACATATATGAGAATGTGATCTTTATGGGAGGTATGCTGGTCTAGGTATACTAGAACATTGATACAAGACGCTGCCATTTCATCAGAATGCAGACGTATTGTGAAAAAGTCCCCAGAAGAGAACAGATGAATGTATCGTTTTGTCTTATTGTGGGAGTTGCTATTCTTGCATCATATTAAAGCAATAAAAATTTGAAATCAGCAGCTTTTTGGTCAGACAGTTAACCAACAAGCCCTCTGTCACAGTGAATGACATCCATCTTACCGACCGGGCTTTTTGCTAAAGAGGGCAGATGATCAGACGGAAGCAAAAAGACATCTGACAAGTCAGGAACGCTGAACACTATCAGACTATTAAAAAAGTTTTTTTTTACATGATAATGCAAACATTTACCATTTTGACCTCTTAGCAGATAATATGTGGGGAGCAGGTCTTGTGTATCACCCCATCAACTGCATCATTACATTCAGACATGATAATAGCAGTTACATTCATGCATTAATTTGTGTGTTTCTTTGGTTTGCTGTAGAGAAACACAATAATCTATTGAGACAAGAAGAAAGAGACTGTCGTGGAACAATGTTTTAACCAGACTGCTTGGAATCTGTGAGAAGGTTCACACTTCAACAAGATAAAAATTGTATTTTAATATTGTCCAAAGGGGAAGTAGTTGCTTTAAATGAGAGTAACGCAGTGATTCTGTAGGAATCTGAAAACAATGCAGCATCACTGGACTGACATGGAAACTTGATTCAATTTCAAAGTTTTTAATAAGAAGATGGACGAACCATCCTAAGATCATGACCAAGAAAACAAGAGTTGAATTATTTCTACTAATACTTACATCAACTAATTACTTCAATTAACCTAATGCTTGTAACCAATATTTGACTTTTCCACTTTCAATGACTTCATATTCCATCAAGCTTTTCTTTTGTAATGTGAAATATTTAAATATGTAGACAAAGATTGAATACATATGTTTAAGAAAAGTGTAAAAGAGGCATGTCTCCATTTGGAAACTTTAGCAGGGAGTGAAAATCTTTTCTTGCTGTTTGCATCTGTCTTCATCAGTATTGTTCGTTAACTTCACATTTAAACAAAAATGTAAACATCTCATTTAGAATTGCTGCAGTTTTGTGCTCCTTACTTCAGTGAAACTTTGGATGAAATGTCTTATGCAGGGCTGTGAGTTAATCCAAACACTAGAAAAAAAAATATTAATCATTGTGCGGGAACAGAAAAAGAAAATGCTTTACAACATAGAGAAAAGTTAAGGAATGTCCAACTTCCAGCAGACTGAAAGACGTGTTTATCATTTTACTAAAACCTGAAGACAATGACAGTTTAAAGTGCTTATTATTTATTTATATTTATGTTCATGTTAATTTGAACATTAGTTTTATTTTTGTATTGCTTCTTGAGTCTAAAACCTATATGACAAAATAGAAAACTAATGAATGAGTCTTCGGATTACCAGCATTACCAGGGTGAAAATATTGTCTTACCAGCTTGGATCTGGCATGTACAAATATTTAAGAGGAACCAATAGCAGTCAGACCTGCACTGGTGGACCTGCCTCTACTGGGATGGGCTCCAGCTTTCCACACAACCCTGAACTGGACAAAGTCAGTCCTTGAAGGCAGCTGGCCTGCTCCAACACACCAGGATGACATTAAATGCCATGAATATGAAGTTCTGCACAATGCCAAATATTCTGAGTCAGGTGTACTGGAGAAGGGGTACATGGAAAACCTGCTGATTGTGGCCCTCAAAAACCAGAACTGGACACAACTGGACTAATTGGTATAAAAAAATAAATGAACAAGTGAACAATAGCAGCCAAACCCACCTTTAGATGTCTGAGTCTAAAGCAGCTTCCTTGTTCCTGGTGGCCCTTTTGTATCAACTGGTGCCTGTTAAACTCTACAATGCTGTATATCACATACCGTTTCTGAGACCCATTTGCATCTTATAATGTAAAAATCTGGCTCAGAACCCCACGACTCACAATCTCAGACTTATCCTCTGCATCCTGGTGGATTCAATGTCAATACAGAAAGTTTGATTCATCAAATGGTTAAAAATACAAAAATAGCTTTTTGTGCATTTTGTTAAAGAGCCAAATAAAAACTGCAGATTAACAAGAGACTTTTCTACCTGTTTGTTCATCTCAGTTGGGCATTAAAGGGTTAAAAAGCCTTGCAAAAAAGTGTTCTCTTTGTGAATGCAGCATCTTGGCAGAAAAGCCAGCTGAGAGAGAGAGAGAGAGAGAGAGAGAGAGGGTTTATTATAAACGCATATCTTGCTTTGTCACACATTGATACATGTGCCTGCAGCAGCAACAAAAGATCATGCTGAGATGAAGGGGGTGGAGGCAATAGTTCATTCTGACTTTCTTTTATTCAGTACTTGTTCAGCAAAGTCCATCAGACTTCACATGTGAAGAGCAGAGTTGCACGCTTTATATTTTAGATACTTATATTAAATGTGGGGGTAATCAAAATGATTAATAGAATGGACCAAAAGTCATCTTTTCATGTTTGTTTCACACACTCTTGTTCAAACCCATCAAATGTAGTCTGAGAAAACAACATTCAAATGTTTCTGGCACCAAATTGAAGCCATTTTCCAGAGCAAGGTACTTGCTCTTTCAGTGTGTCATTAGTTTCTACAAACAGACCCTCCTCTGCTCTGACGGAAAAGGCTCACACAAGATGAAAAGGATGCAGAAAAGCAAAAAAAAAAAAAAAATCTGAAACACGTGTTAAAGCAGTAAAGACAAGTGATGTGTGATATAGCTGGATTTTATTACTTTATTCCTGTTGTACAAAATGGACATCAAAGATAATACAATCCAAAATAGAAAAATGGCACAACGTACACACAAGTTCCAACATTTAAACACATTAAAGGCTGTACAATACTGCTTTGGCATCTGAAAAAAAACACTGAATAAAGTGCAAGATTTGTTTCCTATTCCTTTTCTCATTTAAGTACATTCGTTTAGTCTTTTTCTCTTTTTTAATAACCAGAATTCTTGTTCACAGCATCTCTAAGCTTTCCTCCTAACTTGTGTTGAGACATTAAAGTGCAGATACAGTATGCATGCCCCCTTTGTGTTTGTAAAGCATTCACTGTCAACCATAAGTATTGTCAATGGTCAAGGGATAGTTGGTCTTTTTGCTCTGTCTTTTTTCTCTCTTTCTCTCTCAATCACACACACAAACACACAAAGAGCACCTTTTCAGACCTCACTTGGGGACCTGGAGCGGTAGACCCCATTAGTCTGAAAGCAGCCACAGAGAAGCATATAGATGGAGCGCTGGATCTCTGTGTTCCTGTAGGCATAGATGATGGGGTTGATCATGGAGTTGTAAGTTGCTGGCAGCAGTGTAGCATACGTGTACACTGATGGATACTCCCTTTCACCAACCAGACAGTAGATGGCAAAGGGAAGCCAGCTGGCACCAAAAGTCCCCAAGATGATGGCTAAAGTGGATACTCCTTTCTTGGTGGCGACGTAATGTGACGTGGCAAAAAAGTGCTGCTGGAGCGCAATCTGATGGGCGTGATGGCACACAATTTTGCAGATCTTGAAGTAAAGGGTTAGCATAAGCACAAATATGATAAAGAAGGAGGTGGCCAAGAGCATGACGTTGCGCCGGGTCAAAGGGCGGACAATGCTGCAGGAGGCTGGCTCATCCAGGCAGTTCCAGCCGAGCACCGGCAGCAAGCCCAGTAACACAGACACCCCCCAGGTACCTATTAACATCAAGTGTACATACTGCAGTGTCTTCTCTGAGAAGTATGTCAGGGCATTGTAGAGGGAGAAGTAACGGTCCACAGTGATGGCTAAAAGGCTGCTGATGGATGCAGTAAAGGATGCCACCAAAAAGCCCACAGTAATGAGGCTGATGGTTTCAGAGGAGATGACATACTGAAACACAAAGTTCAGGATTAATCCCATGCCGGCCAGCAGATCTGCTGTTGCCAGGCTCCCTATAAGCACAAACATAGGAGTCCGTAGAGTGGGTGTATAGAAGATGATTGCAACCACTATGGCATTTTCACAGGCGATGACGGTGCCTGACATACATAACATAATGTCCCATGGGTTGACTGGGAACTCTAAAGGGGCAGTGGAGAACTCTAAGCTCCTGTTGTGGTCTGCAGACTCAGCCTCCATCCATGGGAAGGTGTCTCCTTGCACAGAAGCTGCAGAGGAGTCGTTCACCACCAGAGAGTCGTTCATAGCTCCACACAGTCGACCCTGTCGATAGAGGAAAGTGAGCTTTATTGTTAATATTCAACAATGTGCAAAAAAATATTCTTTTTTTTTATCTTTTCTCTTGAAGACAATCAAATAACACAAGATGTTAAGTGACAGCATCACTGGATTGCACGAAATTGAAACTGACCTGCTGTAGTTGGTCTAACACAAATATTAAAATATTCACTTTAACATTTTTAGTGAGAACTTCACAGAAGATGTGCAGTTTAAGAGATCTTCTTTTCAAATAACCACTCAAAAACCTGCACTGAATATCCACCAGGAAACAAAAAGTGCTGAACAATTCAGTTCATCTCCTCCATAAGGAGATATAAGACTTCTATGCAATCATTTATAATTGCATCTAGCATTAATTCTTCTAATCAAATTAGATACATTCGGACTGAATAGCTTATAATTGGCAGCTTTCATTGGAAATATGTATGAATTTCCATTACGCTCTGTTTCAGTGTGGAGATGACATGTGGAAGTTACTCAGGACCAGGAGCTGTCCATGGTGCTGACTCAGAAAACTACACTGATAGTCACGCAGTCTGTTCTCTTTAACACTGATTATTTTGGATTCAGTGGCATTAAAAGGCAATGTGATTACTGTTATCACTAACTATATGAAATAATAACATCTTTTATCCACTAAATGATGAACAAGTCTCGCGCTGACTTGAAACGCACTCTGAAAACAAACAAAAACCACATGTGAACATATGTTCCTCACACCGCTCCTCTGGACCGACATCACTGATCATTTGATGGCAACAAAAAAACTACTTTTCATCCTATTTCTAATCTTGTAGACACTTTAAAAGTTTAAGGTACATACCTCCGTGACAAATGAGATGAGATTGTCGCCTAAATCTGCGCCCTTCGGCCGGAGGGGCAATGTGAACATCAAACCAGTAAAAAGAATTCAGCGTTTTTCCTTCTTTGCTCCGCTCCTGTGATCCCTCTCAGGTGCAGCCTATTGCTGCGCTTCCCAAAGATGGGCTGCACACCCAGGGCAGGAGAGGCATTGGCTGGTGTTCAGCTCGGGGAGAAAGGTGAATGTGAGAATGAGGAGGAGTGGAGCGATCAGACACGCGACAAGAGCGCGCGTCACGTCACAGAGAAGGAGGGAGATAGCAACTTAAAAGCAGGCTCTTCCATCAGTCCAGCAAGCAGAAAGGAGAAATATCTCCAAGAGCTCCATGCATCCTGCACTCTCCTGGACTTCTCCTAAAGGAGTATGACGAATTTGAAGCAGATTCTCCAATAACGCACGCAGAAATGATGCTTTATATGACCAGTAATGCGCAGATTTATGCGGAGTAAAGCACACACACACACACACACACACACAAACACACACACATTGTTATAATGTAGCACTGCCAAATGTAATGTTAT
>JBAMHX010000025.1:12219266-12233335 GCA_037177515.1 Pseudomugil tenellus | reverse complement strand
TTATTAAATTTATATTCTTCTCAATCTAAAGAAACCAGTGTCCTCGTCCTTGACAGGAAAAACGGTCTCCTACAGCAGTAAAATGATAGTAGGCACAACTTTTAAAGTGAAGTTGTATAGTTCGGTCCAGATGAAATGCTAAAGAGAAGACATAGTCCTTCAAATAGTATCTTGAACATGTTTTTAGGTCTAAATAGATAGTGAGTAAATCAATTTTTCCATAGATTAGAAACAGCTACTGCAAAAACATAATAACTTCTACTTTTGTCAATAGCTCTTTAAATATCTAAGCCCTGTTTTACACTTAGTGTTATGGTCTGGGCCAGGCCGATGCAGTATGGTACTGTGCGGTCTCGTACAGTATCAGAGATATGTTTTTTTAAAAAACTGAATTTATTGCATTTTTACAAATAAGCATATTGGAGGTTAAGAAAGAAATTTTTATATAAAAAAAATCATCAGGGGAACAGAAAGCTTTTCTCTATTTTTCAGGAGTACATGAGAGGCCACAACCCGCTCCACGTTCTGGAGCTGGATGGGAACTCTACGCCTGAGGAGCTTCATTTGGTAAAAACAATGATATGTTAGTCTATGTCTCTTAAATAATTAATCTCAGTCTAAAAAGTCTTAAAAAAAAGTCTATTTACAGACAATAAAACCTAAGAGACAGTAGTATATTTTCACAAGGTGCTTTATTATGTGGGCTGACTGTATTTCATTATTACTTTTGCCTTTAGGTTGTGATGTCCCATCTTGGAGCCATGGCTTTAAATCCAGTCTCTGTTCCAGTCCACCTTCAACATCCTGACATTGAAGACTTCCCAGAAAGTATTGACATGGTCTGGTAGCTTTTATGTTTATTTTCAAAAGATTATTGTTGTTTACGCAAATGTATTAAAATAATTTCAAACAACAAACATCTGAATTGTAAATGCACATGTAATGCTAACAGGAATCCATTTTCCTCCAGGACAGCCTTCTGAGAATGATGTCCTCCATCACAACAGTGGCTCCAGGCTTTCGGTGGAGAAGGAGTCGTTGGGGCCAAATCTGTCCTGTTGCACTAAAGGAGGGCAAGATCATTCTTGGCAAGCCTAAATTTTCTGTGGGGTGAGTGAGTGTTTTTTATAGACCAAATAAAAAAATACTGCAAATGACAAACTGGAAGGAAACATGTAAACAAACTTTCTTATCAATTACTGTACAGCTTCCAGGACAAACTGTACATCCTTTCATCTCAGGAAGCCTTCCAAAAATTTATAACAAACCCCAGGAAATACCTACTTCCTCCAATGCCAAGGCACACATGCAAAGTCTCTATCATTGGACCTCCTCAGGCGGGGAAGAGCACCTTATGTAAACTTTTAGCTCAGCACTATGGTGCAGTCATACTTGACATTGATGAGCTGCTGCAGCCTGCTATGGACAAGGCTGAACAGGAAAGGCTTGAGAGAATTAAAAAGGAGACTACGCAGCTTGCTATAGAGAAAATCCAGATGACGATGGAGCAAGGTGGGGGACAAAAAGTGGTGTTCAGTTTATAGACAATATTGTTTTTGTGATAGCTCAATCACATCAAAATTTTTATTCTTTACTAAAAAGAAACTGTTATTTTTACATATGAAACACTCTGAATACCATGTGGAGTGATGAACTATTCTGCCACCCTTCCCACTTCATAAGATGAAACATCTGAAGGTAAGAGATATCGACTTGACTTGATATAGAAGTTGTAGGTTTTTTTCTTCACTTTCAAATTTCTGTATGTATATTTCAGATGGTGGATGGAAGTTTGTGGTTATTATATTTATGTGTACACAGTTTAAATATTTTCCTTATGTTGCAGTGACAGAGGATCATCCAGAGGTACAGGCCATTGTGCTTAGTGCTGTTGAGGAAGCCAAACAATCAAGTACATCTCCCTTTGACCTGTATGCTGAGGTGCTCAAGAAGCGTATAATGGAGGTGTGTCACAGAAATGATGCCTATACTCTCACAAAAAATATACAGTGGGACAGAACACTCACATATGCTATATAGATCTACAGTGGAATAATTTTTTAATGAAACACAATTATATTTTTAAATGTAGCCATATGATGTGTTGGGACAGTAAGAATATGGAACATGCATCACAAAATCAAATATACTCATTTTTACATAGTGATAACACAATACCACATAATTCATAATATAAACTCATACCGAAAACATATACTATGTAAATATGATAATACTGTTAGGCCAAATTAAATAATAATGCGTTTCATGAAACAGATTGAAGAAGAGGACTCCGATGGGACTGGGACTAGGATCGGATGGGTGCTTGACAACTTCCCCAAAAACCATACCCAGGTGGAAGTCTTAGAGCAAGCAGGAATTATGCCAGACATGATCCTCTGCCTCAGAGACAGTGATAGACATCAAGGTGTTCGATACTTTACATTTGCATTTTACACTTTCGACTTTTAAATTCCTCGAGTGCTCATTTTTGTGGCACATGTTGCACCCAATGTCTTATATTTTCTGTTGAGCAGTTTTGAAAAGAGCTTATGAGATGAATAAGGATGAAGTGAAAGAAGCCATAAAGGGCAGGCTAAAAGATGAACAATTTGAGAAGGAAAAACAAGTCTTGTAAGCTAAGATACAACTGAAAAATATGTTCTTCTTTCCTCTTTTTTAAAAGTATAATAACTAAACTATGTTTTTGTCCTTCATTTCCTTCTGTTTCAGGAAGCAAAAAGTGTATGAATCAGAGCCACTGTCAAATCTAGAAACAGTTACTGAAGAGACAGATGGTATTAAGTGTCTAAAATGCAACCAACACCCTTATCCTGTCTTTTAGCCTTTAAAATTTAATGAAAATTATTTTAAACTATCTCTTTTCATTAGCAGAAGACCCAAAGCAGTTTGATGTCACCAGTCCTGCAGAACCTGGCACGGAAAAACAAGGTGAGACATGGTAACATTACAAACAGGGCTTCTTGATGCTCAAGAAGGAAAAAAAAATCTTCTGTTGCCTCGTTATTAGTGGAAAAAATATTGTCTTAGTGAATATGGCATAAAATCGTGAGTATAAAAAATGACATCGAAATAAGTTTTGATGTTCAAGGATAATACAAACATATTTTCAAAATAAAAAAATATTTCTAGTCAATTATTTAATAGCCTTTAAATGTATTAATTAGTGCAGGATTTTTTTTACTCAAAATTCATCATATTTTGTCTATACAATGTATGCAAACAAAGTATGTCCATTATGTAAACACCACTAAAGCAGTATTAACAAACATTTGTAAGCATTTATTCATATTTCTCCCCTTCTCCCCATATTGTTTAAGCTGGGACACTACATGATAATTGGGAATTTGGCTATCCAGACAGCCCTGAGATGAATGCCTATAAACTGAAAGTACAACAGTTTGAGGCAGAATGGGAACAAATGCAGTCTTTTTTATCAACCACATTTTATGTGATGGAGATCGACAGCAAAACTCCTGAAAACCTGCTCCAGGAGAGCCTTAAACAGATGGAAGGTAAGTGTGAGAACTAAAACAAATTATCAAAACAAACCAGTTGTTTTTCCCATAAAATGGATATTTAAAAAGGCTCATGTTTAAGTAAGAAACTTAAGAGAAGGTACATTCAGCAGTGTATATACATGTATTTTCATCACTTTTATCATTGCCATTATTTCCATAAAGGAACTGCAAAGAAATGTTACGATCTCTTTGTTTTAAATGCATAATCTTCAGAACCCTTCCAGTATGTTCCCTGGGAATTGACTGTGTCCGACACATATCAGGACACAGAAGATATTGAGGCCTTAGCGGAGCTTGAGAGAGCTGAGAAAGGAAGCAGTGAGAGTTTTGCACTGGATGAGGAGGAGGAAGTCAGTATCCTGACAAATCTTTTCCCTTTACAGTTTAAAAAATTAAATTTGTAGACATATTTCTTTAAGTTGTTACATATACAAATCTTTAAATATATGTCTCTCCTCTTCATCAAAGCAAGGGGACATAACAACAAAGAGAATATTAGGCGACACCAAGAATTTCTGCCCCGTTGTCTTAAAAAACCACAATACCCTGTGGCCATGTTCAGACGAAATTGCAGCAAAGTACCGTGAAAAGACCTTCTACTTCTCCAGCCAGGATGCCAGAGACTCCTTCCTTCAAAATCCTGAACAATTCGTTGCACAGGACAGGCCTCTTAAGGTACAAGCTGACATTTAAAAAGAAAGAAAATAAGTCAAACAATAGTTAGGAAAGCAAAAATAATCTTATATTTTCCTATTTGTCTTCTGTTTCAAGCCTCCATCCTTGAGAATATTTTTGCTTGGAAACAGAGGGTCAGGAAAGACAACTGGTGGTGTATGGTTGGCACACCACCTTGGACTCTTCCACATTCAATTCAGGGAACAACTCCAAATGATGATCATGGCCAAGACAAAGAAGAAAGTACCTTATGCTGATGAGTATATGTCTCTAGAAGGTGATTGTGCAGAACTTGAGGCCAAAATACAAGAAGCCCAGCAAGAACACAAGAATGAGGCAGAGGATAACTCTGAGAACATGAATGATGTGGAGGTTGGTTTCAAAAACATTTTTATTTGCAAGATTTTTAAAGTTAGGGTATGTTAGCTTAGCTTTTATTTGAAACCTTTTAATAAATTATGTTTTCAAACAATGAATTGCGTTTATTTGATATTGTGTCTGCGGCAGGAAGTGAAACTTACAGAAGATGAAATGGCCTTGAAAGCTTACCTCTCTGGTGAAGTTCCACTACGTCAGGAAATTCTGGATATGGTTATTCCACTTTACTGGAAACAAGAACCATACAGGTACATGCCATGTCTCAGCTTGCACTCAAAAAAATACAACTTCTAGATCTTTTTCAATGTCTCATCTGCAGTCTGTAGGATCAACATTTATTATCCATTACAAGCCAGTTTAGACAAAAGTTTGGAGAATGACAGCTAGCCTATGTTAAAAAAACAAAATACATATACCAGGAGCTCTACTGACACTATGTTGACTCTGACATGAAGTCTGTCGACTGACACTGAGCATATGATTGGTATTTTATAATAGTCAACCCCAACAAAACAAATTGATTGTATATTAAGTCATGGTCTCTCTGAACATGTCCTGTGCAATAAAATATCAAAACATTGGAGCAATTGTGAGGTGGGGTCCTCGTGGTTTTCATTTTATCAGCATCTGCCACAGTTTAGTGATATAACGACACATGTTGGAAACATGGAGGGTTCTTTATAATATTTCTTAAATAATTTTCAAACATTGATTTGCCTATACCACCTTGCATTCTTCCTAGACTGCCGTCAACTGTCCCTAGATGAATAATACTGCCCATGAGGGAAAATTTGACTTGCCTAAACAGTCACTTTCCTCTATTGCTTCATGGTCCACTTCTGAAACTCACAGGTCCAACTCAAGCATGTCTGGTGATAAATATGCATCTGTGAGCCTCCTCAACTCCATAGCAAGCTGCAATACAATGTTCAGTGCTCTGTTAAAACACACTGACCTTGTTTTTCAGTGATATCTGATCACAAGGAGTCTCAAGTGCACATTAGTGGGTTGTGAATGCCATGGTCTCTGTCTCTGCAGGTTTACAAGTTGTTTTTTTTGGACCACTTTTTGAAAGAACTAAGAACTGTATATTGGCAACATCTTACAAGTTTAACAGTTTTGGACATCATCTGCCATAATAATATGGCTATAATATGTTGATAGATACCTCTGTAAATTTGTCCCACATTAATAACTGTTGTTCAGTTCAACTTTTAATGGTGGTAAAGTTATAGCTGTAGTTAAATCTCGGAGGACATCATATTTAAACATATCCCAAAAATGTCTCATCAATCCCTGCTGGACTCCCCGATGCTCTTATGCTCTCTTTCTATTTACTTCACCTCTTTAGTAATCGTTAGTTCAGACTACATATCAACAATCTTCCATACATATTTGTCATTTTGTTTGCCCACAGTATAAAATGTCTACATGCCTTGTGCATGTATATTACAACTATGCATCTTTTAGTGTTTGTGACCTCTAGAAAATAAGAGGTAGTATATGGAATACTCTATTTTGTAGGTCTACAGGCTTCATTTTGGAGGGCTTTCCTCGTGATCCTGAGGATGTCCAGTACATAGTGGAGAAACAACTTTTACCTGATGTTATTGTACTCATGGAAGCGGATGTTACAGATGTTCAGAAGCGTCTGCTCCCAGCCTACCTTAAAAAGTGGCGTGACCTCTGCAAAAAGAAAGACGCACAGTTGAAGCTCCTTCGGGATCTGCACAAGAAAAAGCGGGTAAAGCATTTATTTACTTTAAATTTTCTGCCACTTTAAATAGGAAGCATAACTTTTTAACATTTATTTTTTTAATTTATTAGCATCTTACATATCTTTTGTATAAAGGAGGAGAATATGTCCAAGAGAAGGGCTGAACTCATGGCAGAGCAAGGCCTTAAGGAAACAAAGACCAATGTGAGGAAACTATATACCAGCTTACTATCTCACCTGCATCACTGAATAACACTCCACTCATGGTTTGCTAAACAGTTTGAAGAAGTTAATGAAGAAGAGGATCCAAATAACATAGAGGAGGAGATAGAGGCCATACTGGAGGAGGAGTTTCCTGCAGAAGAGCATAATGATGAGATTGAGAACGAGACAGAGGATGAAACTATTGAGAGGCTAGAAATGGAAATAAATGACCGTTTTGAAACCGATGAAAGCAGCCTTACAATTGTGACGGTAAAAAAAATACACGATATGAGATTTCCTTTTCACCACACAGTAATCATTTTCCTCACTTTTCCTTATAGTTCATGTTTAAAACTAGCTCTACACTGTAAAGTTATTGTTTTTTTTCTTATAGACATATCTGCTGATTTTGCTTTTTAATTGTCAGGAACTCCTGAGTGAACATAAAGTACCCAAATTAATTGTCAATGCATCTCGCAAGCCTCGAATCATTCGGAATCAGTTACTCCAGAAAGTTCAGCCCCTCCTGACTAACAGGGAGTCACTCTTCCAAAGTTGCCAACCCATAACATTCAGCACGGCACATACACTTCTGTTGTCCTCCTACAAGTTTCACAGTGCCTTTGGCTGCAGGGACCCTGTTCAGGTAGGTGTGATTTCGATATGACAACTGTCTGTCTAAAGGAACTAAAGAGTATTTAATTTGCATTTTACACCTGTCTTTAGTTCTGTGCTAAAATGCTAAGCAAATAAACCATCAAGTTTCCTGTCATGTAAAATATGCCTTTATCTTTATGCAACCCTGACATATAGCAATACAAAGCGAGAGAGATGATTCAGCCTCTTCAGTGGCCTCTCAACAACACATATCCCCTTCTCTTCAATCAGTATATTTACTTCTTTGCATCCATGGAGAACCGCAATAAGTTTATGCTCAACCCACTAAAGTATCTTTGTCAACAAAAGCCTATGCCTACACTACCTATTAAAATAGCAGTCACCGGACCTCCCAAATCTGGAAAAACCACTGGTAAGGCTGCAAGAAAAAAAAAACCCAATTTTAACTCACAGCATTCATTGTTAACCCATTCTGAATTTATTTCTTTAGTGGCACAAATGTTTGCTGAAAAATATGGCCTGGCTCGGCTGTCTATTGGTGAGGTGATGCGTAAAGTGCTGACCAGTCAGGGCCACACCGATCTGGCTATTCAAATGAAAAGATACCTCACTCAGGGTTTTGTTGTTCCTGACGAACTGGCTGTTCAGTGTCTGGAGGTTGTTCTCATGAGTGGAGTCTGCAGCACTCGAGGGTAAGATAAGAAGTTTATTATTCATTTATAGCTATTTACACCTTAAATGTTTTGTAAGTCTCCTTTATATTCATTTTAGTTTTTCAACAATACAAAAAATTTTAATACAATAATCACACAATCTGCACATCATTTATATTCTTATTTCTACTTGAGTCCGCATGTGAATTTAGCAAAATTATGTTCCAGGTATGTTCTGGATGGCTTTCCAATGACCCTTAAGCAGGCAAAACTGATGGATTCTCGGAGCATAATTCCCATGATTGTAGCTGAGCTTGAGCTGGGTACAGTGGAAGTGCTGAAGAGAGGCCTTGCTGACAAGATGGACCCTAACAAGTTAGAGAACACACACAAATTGTCACCATTAAAATACCTTTTTTATTCTTTGCATATCAGAAGTTTGACAGCAAAGAGTAGGTACAACATTTAAACAAAATATGCCCTCCCTAATTTTTCACCATCATTGAAGGCCTCACGTGATGCATGACAGCTCTGAGATCCTCCAGATTGCTAATTCCTGTTACAAGAAGGAAGTGGAGTGTGTAAGGAATTACTTCCAACAACAATATCAGAACTGGTTCATCTTTAATGGCTTAAAAAGCAAATGGTGGCTCTGGAACAGCATTTTAACAGAGGTCAGCATCAGCATGAAATGCATCCAGCTTTACCTTGAAAGGAGACAAAGTGGTAAGTACTACAAAGACATGAACTACTGTATACTAGCATTCAGGACAGACGTATTGTGGTGTTGATCTGCAGTAGTATAATGGGAGCAGATACTGTGAGTTAAAAATGTTTATATGCACAAGCTAACAGTTTCATTTACATTAATTCAACAGGCAAAGCCGCCTCCATCAACAAGCTGTGTATCACACCCAGTGAGCTCAAGTGTGGGCTTGGAGAGTTCGGCCACCACTGCCCAGTCTGTCTGGCTCTATACCATCACCTGGTGGATTGCTCAGAATCTACAGGCTTGACTCATGCAGCTGAGTACAAAGGACACTACTACAAATTGTGTGGTGAAAACCATCTACAGGAATTTCTGTCGGCTCCTCATCAGTTTGTGCTGCCTGACTGCCCGCATACCCCCCCACAACACTACATGCTGCCAAGGAAGCTGACTGAGATTCAGGTCAGAGACAGATTCCCACTGCAGGTTGAAATGAGAGGTTTCTGTCCCGTTACTTACCTGGATGGAAAAAAGAGGTGAATATGTTATTTTGTTACTGAAAATTGTTTTTAATGTTCATTCGGACACTATTATCATAAACTGTTTGTTGCGTGTTTACAGAATTAGGCCCCCACCCTATTCCTAAATTAATGTTTGACTTGTTGCTAGTAGCAAGGGGGTACATGCAAGGGGTTTTCAATGAATACGGAGGAATGATAATTATTTTGTATCCCAGGATAACTTTACTCATCCACTTTTCTAAATATCTCACCCCCAGCTCAATCTTGCAGGATAGATCTGTATTAATGAAAGACTTCTTTCTCCTTAGATACGAAGCTCTGATTCAAGGGAAGATGGAATATGCTGTGGAATACAGAGACCGAATCTACATCTTTGAGACAAAGCAGAAACAGGACAAGTTTTTGAGGTATCACTTTGTTTATCTAGAAAATATAAATCTGCTTCTCATGTTTTATTTTCATCAAAATGGTTTGCATATGGCTTCACCATTATCAGTATGATGACAGGAAAATGTTTAAATGTGTTGCTTTTTATTTTTTTTCATCAAGAACTCCTGAAATCTACTGGGAGCAAAAGTTGCCCAGCAAAGTACCTCCTCTTTGTGCACCTGTGCCCCTCACCTCCCTACCAACTCTTGGCTATCTAGAACAGGTTAGATGGCGTTCGGCCCTGAAAACAATTATATTTCACAATACATATATTTTGTGTTCCTGTAATATTACCATTTCTTTGAAATAAACATTTGTATTTTTTAGGGAATTGCAGTTCCAACGATCAAGGCTATGACTGCTGCTGGCCGTTTCAGACCAAAGTATCCCTCTCTGAGTGTGCAAAGATCAGCTCTCCTCTATGTAGCTCTTTATTTGAAAGGTAAGCAGGTTGCCATTGGTACTGCAAGTCAAAATAGAACAAAATGTTATGTCTATGCTCAGTTACGATCATACCAAATAGTTTAATGCTGATATATTCTACATCTTGTTTCTATGCGTCAGTAAAATCTATTCTCATATTTTCTATAGCTTTCAACAACAAAAGTACAGACTATACTCGCCAGAAGTACAAAAAGAAGCTTGCTGTGTTTGAAGAAAACTGTGCACTTATTCCATACCTGAGCTCAGAAATGGGAGGGAACTACAAACCTCCGAGTGAACGACCCATTGATTTTGAGTTCAAACTGAACAAGTTCTTGACATTGGGAGCCAGTGATGTTTTGTAGCTATTATTGCATTTTATATGGAAAAATATTGTGTTCACAAAAAATGATGTAAAGGCAACCATATGAAATATTCTATCAAAACTCTAATAAAACACTTTTCATCTTAAAAAAAATTTCTTGAATGATTTACTTTACTTCCTTGTAGCATAACTATGCAATTTTATAAAAATTTCAACAAGGCGTTGTAGATATACATTTAATAAATAACTCAGAAGTTTATAAATAATTAATTATACATAAATTATGATTTATCTATCATTATAATTATTATTGCTAAGGTTATTTTAACAAATAGTTCTTAATCCCTTTTGGGGTAATAACAGGATGCTTGTCATAGCTTGTTACATTTAAGACACACTAGTTAGATAAGGATTCACTAATAAACTTTACCATCTGACAGGTCGGGTCATTTCAGCTAAAAAGGAAGAGCTCCTTTGTATTCTAGACCACTTCAATATCCAGATATGAGCCTTTTGTGTATTACTTATATGTACTACAAATTGTGAATTAATTCAATTTAGCATTATTTTACATACATGTAGGTTATTTATGCAGTTTTTCTTGAGTGACAGATTATATTATGACAGACTACAGATGCAGAATACACTACAATGTTCGGATGCTTGTAATAGATCTTCTGTCTTCCAAAGGACAACAACTCTTACTCTTACTCAGGCGATGAGCAAATACTTTCTACACTTTCCTACAATACCATGTGTTGACATAACAGAAGATCCATCCAAGCTCTCCTTCAACACAGGTTGATAAATTTGTTGATATAGTGACAGCTTTACTGGGTACAACACGAGACAATGTTGCTCCTTGAAAAAAGAAGATAACCACTCAGAAGAAGTGAGCTCCTTGGTTTAGTTCACAGCTTCGAGCTTTCAAACAGACATCAAGGCACTTGGAAAGGGAATGGCGTTCATCTTGTCTAGAAGAGTCTCATTTAGTCTGGAAAGAAAGTTTAATAGAATATAAGAAAGCCCTGCATAAGGCTAGAACAGATTATTATTCATCATTAATAGAGGAGAACAAGAACAATCCCAGGTTTCTCTTCAGCACTGTAGCCAGGCTGACTAGGAGCCATAGTACTGTGGAGCCTTGTAGTCATTTAACTCTCAGCTGTGATGACTTGATGAGTTTCTTCTTATACAAATGGTACAGAGAGAACACCCGAGACTTTGCAAAGTGTATGTCCAGTGTCTCCTGCAGCTGTCTCTGTTGCTCATCTGCTTTAAATTAGTCTTCAACAGGTGAAATGCCTCATGGTCAAGTGGAAATCAGGTGAGAGACTACAGAATATACATTTTTATTTTCCTATGGAATGAAGCAAGTAATCCCTAGCCGGGGTGTATTTTTAAATTATAAATTCAATATAAAAATTTAATTTAATTTGTAAAATGAATATGTTTACTATACTCGCTTACAAAAAAAAAAAAAAAAAAATTGCCAAAAAGGCACATTTATGGAAATAAAGCCTTTATTTGTTACTAAGCTAAATAGTTCTTTCATTATTCTTTCTACCTGTTACCAAAAGAAGAAAACAGCTTTAAATATTATATGAAGTATATATATTATATCTATTTCATTTATATATGAAGAGACTCATAACAACACCAAATAATGGAGGTTTGGAAACTGTGATAACGGTTGTGTCTCAGCACTCTCTAAATATTACATTGAGAAGAGAGATATCACAAAGCATTTCTTTATAAAGCATTTAAAGTTTATATTATTCCATACAAAATGTAACCAGGATTGCAGATTTGGCAGGATGAATCTTTAATAATGCTTCATAATAACAGACATAATGATAATAAACCTACAAAATGAACAAATGTACCACTAGCTCATACATTCTAGTAATGAGCAGTAGCATTGAAAAAAACAATGCACTTACTGACAATGTACTGGGGACAGACCGATTGGACAATTAATCCTTATGCCCACTGTACTGTATTACATAAGCATATACATTAGCACTAAGTTTGGTCTGGTGCCAACTTGCCATTTACCTTATCATCAATGATCACCAGGTCTTTGGGTTCGGTGCGGTCAATCTTAAGGACTCTGTTTTTGGTATTAGCCTGATTGCTCCCAACCAAAAAATATCTCTGGAAACAGAAGGAAGTCATAAAAGCATGAATGGAGACATCAATGCATGTGGCACAGGTTATCACACTGGAATCCTGCAGAGTTTCCCTCCGTTACTAAAGTAGATAAAGTTTTAATCGTTTTTACAAAAGGTATTCAAGAATAATAAGATATGGCAACATATATTGGAATTATTGCATGCACAGTCAAAAGTGCATGTGGGCTCAGCAAATAGGAGATCACAAGACAATAGTGTACAAGTTTAAGATTTGTTCCTTCCTTGCAGGTCCCTTCCTTTCAAATCATTACTCTTGTCATACTGGGTTGTGAAATGACAAAACATTTTTAGTCCACAAAAGAGCATTAAATTGGTACACCATGTATCAGTACAGTCCGCAACCATTAAAGTCCATTTTGTCCTGTTCCACACTTCCCAGTACCTGAGTTTCATTTTTCACAATAGCTACAGTGTGAGAAACTAATGTTAAGTGACATGATCACATAGAGCCTATGATATTATAACTCAAGTGTATTTCTGCTTTGTTATCCTAAAGTTTAATTAAATATGAACTCAATCTCACCTCTTTCTTAACAGCAGTGCAAGTTGTTTGAGAACGTTTAAAAAAAAAAACATAAAACCAAATTTCCTCTATTGAGTTAATCCTCATTGAGATGGGAAAGTCACTAAACATCTTGCTCTCTAAACTAATCTAAATCTAATCTAATCTAAACACACCATCTCATGTAAAGAAGTTTTACTCAAATATCACTATAAACAGTCTTTTGGTGCCATCTGGTGTTATTTCAGTAATAACAACATTATCACAACAGTTGCTACATTTTAAATGAAGCCCTGTTTCTTTTAATTCATTGTGTCACTAATGCAGCTATAATATTAATAGTTAGGTGTTTATGTAAGAAATGCATTTCATAATCATGTTCATAGGAAGATACCACCACAGCTGAAAGGGACAGTGTTGATTCGTGTTCTTTGCCTAATTTCTGTCATTTACAGTACATTTTAGTCACATCTCATGACAGGACGGACATGAACAGGCAGGTTCAGTTTTGAAGACATTTAGTCAAAAAGTATTTCAAGCGTTTGTTTTTTAGCCAAACCCGTATAATATGAACAATTGATCAACATCAGGCGAAAAGCCTGTCAACATGTATAATATGTTTTGTGATTAACATGACAGAGTTGTGTCAGACTTACTGCTCTGGTTTCATACAGAACCATCTTCTGGATCCCACTGATGTTAGCCGCAGTAGAAGGCATCTCTCCCAGTCTTCTCAAACACTCTCACAGACAATACAACAGCTGTACGCCAGAAGTTAACATGAACTCATGTTTAATTTTAAAAACATTTAAAGATGTAGATATAGCACTTGTCTCACCGTGGTCGTGAGGATTTCCTAGCCAACCTCGATCAACAATAACTTATGCAAATCGGTGCATTCGCCACATATCATCTGCAATTATAATTTGCATCTTCTATCGGAGTCACAACACGACGTCGAAGTTTTCTAGATGGATATAAATAATAAAAAGAAAAAAGACCGTGAAGCCAATTAGGTTAGCATACAGGAACGCTTAGCATGTATTTGTTTTAGTCATATGACCGCCACAACCACCTTATCAGCTGATACGGTGCCTTTTGGAGCCAAAAAGCTCAAAAGCGCAATGCAGAGCCCTCGGTATCAAAGACGGGCTAATCTTTTAACACACATATATTAA
>JBAMHX010000025.1:12194109-12219166 GCA_037177515.1 Pseudomugil tenellus | reverse complement strand
TATGAGCTGTACAAACAGCCTGGAAAAAGATAACAATGAGCCGTGTTATCTAACTCACAGCCAAACTAGACATTGGTTGTTTTCTTACACTTACGTTCAGCTTTTCTGTATTTTCCTTTAAAATTTACCATATTGGTATTTCGCTATGGTGTCTTCTGTTTGCTTATGATGCTTTTGATTCTTATCAGTGCAACAGCATCTATTACATTCAAAACTTTCACATTGACAGAACTGACAGAACTATGGCCTTCATCAATTCTGCACTTGTTCTCTCAGTGATGTACCTCTTCCTCAGTAAGAAGCAGATTTTTTTGGATATTTTGAGTAATATACAGAAATTGTCAGACTGCAACACTTACAAATAACCAGGTCCAGAATGTGACTTTGACCTTGGGTCGGTTCTTTTACATGCAAAATTCTTTGGCATGATTATCCATGAGAATGCTAAAATCCTCAGTTAAGCTAAAATGGTTAAAATAAGTGGAGAAAACTGATAATAATTCAGAAAATTAATCAATTAAACATACACAGTGTGCTGGACCTATGTAGACGGTTTTTAAAAAGGGTTTTGGGAACAAAATTAAGATATTCAAAAAAGGTAAAATCATCAAATAAAATGTCTTTATACTGAAAGGAATCTTTATATTAAGCAGCTTCTCCTCCTTTCTCCCTGGTTCAACATTTATTCATAAAACTAAATTGGGGTGGGGGGGCTCATCAAGGATTGTAGCACTTGTACCTTCAGTTAACCATGTTTTTGTTAGAAAAAGAAAATCTAAACTGTGAGAAATGATTACATCAATAAATAATAGTGACTTGTTGGACAGAGATCTAATATCAAGTAAAGCTAATTTTGTAGAGTTTATACAGGTCTTTGTTGTATGCAGAGTGGAACATGGTACAGTTAACACATTAGATTGATTCATCCCACAAGTTCCCACAACTTTCCATTTTTTGTTTTCATAACTAAAATAAGAATCCTACTGGGTTCCAGCTTGTTCTGGGAACGGCTGTGAGTACTGGGTCTACCACAAAAGGAGTGAGAGCAGATATAACTACTGTAAGGCAGTTTAAAGGTTTTACATGCACAAACTTCCAGCTTATATACATTAATTTACAGGCAAAGCAGCCTCCATCAACAAGCTGTGCATCACACCCAGCAAGTGTGGACTTGGAGAGAGATCGGCCACCATTGTCCAGTCTGTCTGGTTCTATACCATTACCTGATGGATTGCAGCTGCTATTGCATTTCATATGGAAACATATTGCGTTCATAAAAATATGATGTAAAAGCGACAATTGTAATTCCTGTATCAAAAAAGAAATCTTCTTAAAGGATTTAACTTTACTTTCTTGTAGAATGACCATGCAATTTTCTACATATTCAGACAAGGAATTGTTGATATAAATTGGTTTAAGATGAAAAATAAATATATAAAATAAAATAAACTAAACATATACCTGTAATCTAACAATCATATCCCATCTATGCAAAAAGTGGACACCAAAAGCCTATTAACTGTATTTTATTAAATCAAACATAATATGTAACCAATTGTAAAGCACGGTTTAATTCAGTCCTATAGCCTGTTGAAAAACACTACATTTATTAGAATAAATATACAACAAACATGTTCTTTCTGCTTTTTTTTCTTGTCAACATAAACTCTATATTCTGCACTATCTCGCTTATTCGCGCGAGACTTGGGTAAAATAGCGCGAATTAGAGTCACTGGTGGTCGTTTACAACAGCCTCTTGCTCTTCCATCACAGAGGTAAGGAAGTACCCTCCGAGTTATGATAGGAACAGGAACACTTTCAGTTAGAGTTAAGGAAGTGAAACAAACCAAAATACACCCCGCAGCTGATTGAGAAGATACGTTTAGCATCCAATGTTAACTGACACTAGCCAGCTAGGCTAGTTATGTTACTCAGCTACCTTCATGTTAAAGTTAGTGTTAGTTGTTGAGGCAACTTCATATTAAGCTAGGAACCGAGGTAACGTCCCCAAATGTGATATTATGGTCAAGTTTCCCCACGAAAAGTTAAACGTAATGCCTGGATTTGTGCTAACAGAAGGCGTTGTTTCTTTCACTTTCGTTAGCTCGCAACAAAAGTTAGGCTCCCAAGATGTCTAAACGGAAAAGCTCCTCTGGCAGCGAACACCCAAACAAACGAGGAAAATCTGCGGCAGAGGGCGAAGATGAGGAGCCAAATGTTGATGATGGTGACCAGGAAGATCCTAATTTGAGCCAACGGGTATGTGCCCAGGAAAATAAAGTATTATGATATTGTGTATCTGCAACTATATATTATTTGTTTTCTGGCGTATTCGGGTTTTTTTTTTAACAATCTGATCTCTAATAATCTCTCCACATTTGTATGAATGTGTCTGCGACAAAAAAGTAACTGACATAAATCACTTGTGTTTAGTTCCAGTGTGTTAGCGATGTGGTTAGTGATGTCGGGATCGTGGAAAGCATCACATTGAAGAATTTCATGTGCCACTCGTTACTCGGTCCTTTTGCCTTTGGACCCAATGTCAACTTTGTTGTTGGGAACAATGGAAGTAAGTCTACTTTCTCAACTGTGAAAATACCAATAAAGTAGAGAATGTATCTCTTGTCGTAGTTTATGCTTAATGCCACCTTGTCAACATATTCTGATAATTTTTTATTAATGTCACAAGTGTCTTTGCAATTGTGCATATTGAACTGATCTGATCATTATTAGACATTTCTTGTTATTGCATTTGTGATAAACTCTTTTCTCAGGGTTTTATGTAATAAGTTGCTTATTTTTAGTTTGTTTCATAAAATTGTTTTAAAATGTATCTAAAAACTTTCTCTGTTTAAAAAATGCTTGTCACAGGTGGGAAAAGTGCCATTCTCACAGCTCTCATAGTTGCGTTAGGTGGAAATGCACAGGCTACAAATAGAGGATCATCCCTGAAGGGGTTTGTGAAAGAAGGAGAAGGGTAAATATTTGATCTTTTTCTATGTACCTTTTATTCCTGTTATGTACTGTCTGACACTAGATTTAGTTGCCAAGTAAGTCCGACATATTTAGCCTCCTACCAGTCTACCTACCGGTCTTTCAAAAAGCATTTGCTGACTTGTTATCCTCTGAGAATGTGTTATTTTTATTTTTGAGGTGGGAAAAACTGTAAACGCTCATTAATATTCGGCTCATGTTATTCTAAAGTAAAATGACTTTTTAAAAAATTGATTTGACTTATTCGATTTACAGTGTGTTCCTGTTTTCTCAGTGCAGCTGACGTATCTGTCACCCTTTGTAACAAAGGGCGGGATGCTTACAAACCTGAGGTGTATGGCCATGGTATCACTGTAGACCTGAGAATAACACGAGAGGGAATAAGGACATATAAACTGAGAAGTAAATCAGGTACAACTCCAGAGGTCTTTGAATTTCTTGCTTTTAGGAGGATTCAAGGGATGCTTGTCGTAGCTTGTTACATTAAAGACACATTGTAGTTGTTAGATAAGGATTCAATAATAAACTTTACCATCTGACAGGTCAGGTCATTTCAACTAAAAAGGAAGAGCTCCTTTGCATTCTAGACAACTTCAATATCCAGGTATGAGCCTTCTGGGTGTTACTCTCTACAAATTTTGGGTTAATTAATTGTCAGATGCTAGTAACAGATCTTCTGTCTTCTAAAGGTCAACAACCCTGTATCAGTTCTCACTCAGGAGATGAGCAAATACTTTCTACACTCAAGAGGAGAAGGGGACAAGTATAAGGTTTGTTTAAGATGCAGCGATAACCAGTTTATTATCCCTCACTTGTTGCATGGATTAAATTACAGAATTTTTACCAGTCCAAACTACTTTGCAAGTTGAGACATGCTCATTTCTGTGCTTTAAGTTGTTCTCCGGTTGCACCCCAATATGTTAAGATAATTAATGTTGTTGTAATATATCTAGGCAATTATTTGTGGACTTTATTGGAGTGCTATCTCAACGGGTTATGTAGGAAATAGATTGCTATATATTAAAGTACAAACGTTCTAACTTGTCATCCACGGCTGATGGAGGACTTTAGTTCCTGATCAGATCATGAACAAAACTAATGATGCTATTAATGGCTCCAGCTATACATAAAGGATTTAAAGTCATTTTGATACGTTAACCTGGGCTAGTTAACATATAAAGCATAATGAAATGTTAACAGGCTTGTAAATGTTAAAGTACTATATTAACAAATGTGGTGCAGGACTTTGTGTTGTTTAGCTGTAGATATATCTTTACCTGCAGTGCCCTTTTTTCTCTCCTTTCAGTTTTTTATGAAAGCCACCCAACTGGAGCAGATGAGAGAAGACTTTGTTTACATCAAAACCACCAAGCATGTCACAGAGGAGAAAGTTGAGCAACACAGTGAAGTATGGATCAGTTTCACTTACTACGTGTTGCAGTACAGTCATTTCTACCCTTTTGCCTTTAACAGCTAAACTTGCATACCTGACTAGTACCCTCAAACAGCAATATGTATGTTGCTTTAACAGTGTTTGAAGGACTTAAAGCGTAAATACTTGGAGAAAGAAGACCGTTACAAAAGCCTGGCATCACTTGATGAAATGCACACCAAGCTGGAAGAATTACAGAAACAGATGGCTTGGGCGTTGGTGAGAACACCTATATAGCACGTAGAACATGCTTCTCATTGTCTTTGGCCTATATGAGACTAGCTTAGTGCAATATATGACAGGGAGATATTTTAATTGTCATTGAATGAAGAATTAAATGTTGCAGGTGGCTGAGATGGAGAAGGAGTTGGAGCCTATGAAAGAGAAGTGCCACACAAAACGACTTGCCACACAAAAATTTGATGAGAAAGTGGATGAATGGAAGGTGAGACACATCTTTAGTATTTCTATAACTACTTGTATGTCTACTGTAACAAATCCTAAGCTTTAATTTATTTTAAAGCATGTGAATTTATTTCTATTCTTCAATGTCTACAGCTTGTTTGAGATGATTCTCATCTAAATTTAGTGCTAATTTAATTTCTGCTAAGCGAAGCCAGTCACATCATAACTTTGAACTGCCTTTTCTTATTTCATTATGTAGAATAAAGTGGAGCAAGCAGAAAAGAAATGCAAGCAGATTCAAGCCCAACTGGAGAGACTCACCCAGCAAGTTCAAGATCTTCAGCCTAAATGTGCTGAGCTCAAGGCTGAGGCCCAGAAACGTAACAGCCTTTTGAAGGCTAGCGAGGTCAGAGTTCAGGGAATATGTCAGCCATGTGTTTGTGTTGTGTCCTTATTTCTCATAAATAAGGAAATGTATTAAACTCTTCAATGTATTTTAGACAAAGCGTGTAATTGTTTATATAAACAAAATGAAGCCCCCTATTAAACCCTAAAATTAGCTCAGCAATTGAAATGTAGTTGGCTTTAACACGATCAACTTTAGTTTCAAATATTTGGGGTTTTTCAATGTAAATTATGTAATCTAACCTAAATGTAAACCTCATTTTGATATAACATCTAGTGACCAATCAGTGTTTTTGTTAGTGATTTACAGCAGAGCACACATCCTTTTTGTATCTTGCATTATTGCGCATAGTGGTTGTACATCATCCTTGTCACTGTAATACGTATGATGCAGTGTTTTTACTCCTTGTTCACATGCAAACTCCAGGTTACTGTGCACACATGCAGAGCTAGCCTCAGAGACCTGGAAAAGGACAAAGTACAGCTGTCCTCAAGGATAAAAGATCTGAAACTAAGGTGCGGCCTTATCATTTTGTTTTAATCTCTTCTGTGTCCCAAGCACTGATTTTCCTGTGTTGTTGCACTCCGGCTTATTTCTTTTTATCCCTTTTTCTCTCCACTAGCATCAGTCAGACAACAGGTGTGGAGAGCCAGGCAAGGGCAGAGCGTGTGGAGCAGATTCAAACTGAACTGGAAAACCTGAGACATCAGATTTCCACATTGGGACAGCAGATTGACCAGTATCAACGTGCCAGCAGTCGTGCCAAGGAAGAGCAAAGAAAAATAGAGTAAATCCCAGCATTCTTAGCTATTAGGTTTATGTTCCTGAGTATCTTTTATTAATGTTTTGCCTTCTTTGATGCAAGTACAGTTCATTAAAGAGCTGGATAAATATTAAAAAATAAGCTCTAAAAAATGGCTAAAATAACACAGTTAAATAATGATATTTTCATTCTTAAGTACAAATGTCCAAAATACAAATGATGAACTTTGTTACATTGATGCTCTCCCCTTCGTCTGTGTTCAGGAGAGAGTATGTGGTGCTCCAGAGGTCCACTGAATCTATCAAAAGGAACCTCCAGACTATGGTGAACAGTCGTTCTAATCAACTTCAGCGTTTTGGAGAGAACATGCCGGGACTGCTTAGTGCCATCCAGGAAGCTCACAGAAAAGGCCAGTTTAAGCACAGACCCCGAGGACCTCTGGGTAAGATGCGTCACCTACTCGGCCCACATGTAAATGTCTGTGGCACACAAGCTTCCACTCATGTTCTTGATGTTTTATTATTTAAAAGTCATGTATATTATAAATAACTTTGTACAGTATAAAAAACTTTGCCTAATTAATATACAAGTTAAAAAAAAAAAAAAACGCTACACTGAGACTGCTGTTGTAGAAGCCCTACAAAGGTCATACATGGCAAAAATCCCTCTGGCTTTGTTTTTCCCCCCGTTCTGTAGGGTACCTTATTCGTCTGAAGGATCCAGAACAGGCCCTCGCTGTAGAAATGTGTCTGAAGGGCCAGCTACTGGCCTTCACATGCGACAACTATGAAGACGAAAAAGTTCTGCAGGGCCTCATGGCCAGAGTGTTCTCAGGAGGAGGTCGCAGGCCGGCCATCATTACCAGCCCGTTCATCACACATGTTCATGACACAAGAAAGAGGTGAAAACAGCTACTTGGTACACAAGAAACAATTCCCCCTTTTTTTTTTAGTGTTTATAGGCTTAAGATTATGCAGGTCTTTAAGGCCACCTTCAAAGATGAGTGAAAGTAAGAAACAGATTTGTTTAGTAAGGACTTTAAACTTACAGAAATGGTTCAAATGAGGCTTTGGTTCATTTTTCTTTTGTTTCTTCAGGGCTGTGAATCATCCTCAGTATCCGTCTGTGCTTCAAGCGCTGGAAATTGATGATCCAGTTGTGGCCAACTGCCTCATAGATCAAAGGAACATAGAGAGTATTCTGCTCATCAAGGTAAAACAGTTTCTTTACAGGAAACATCCCTCCATCATATAATGCTGTTTCTGACCCCCTTTTTTTTTGCAATGATTCGATCTGGTCATTTTATATTTAACAAGAAATTTCATCTGTGGCAGGACAGAGTTGTGCACATGAAATGAAAATTTATTTTTTTAAACACAAGACACAATTAAAACAAACTGAATAAAAGGAGAGAGATTAGATGAAGAGAAAAATCTTTGTTTAAAAGGAGTGGGAAGAAGTCAGTGCTTATTTAATCCCACCCCTTTGCTACATATAACAATTGAGTACTATAGGCTACAAGAATGTAACTTCGTAATACTAACATTAGATTATATTATTTTATCTATTATGTCACATACACTGTCAGTGTCTTTAAATGTTACATGTGCCGTATGCATTTTCATGCTTTCGCACCACTTTTGCATCAGCAAAAGTTGATTTTGCAGCCGTGATAATTCATCCTACAACTGTAAGGAGCACCTAAAGCAAAAAAAGACCAGGAGGAGCTATAAAGATTTAGTTTTTACCTCCTCCAAGGAGGTTATGTTTTTGCCCATGTGTCTGTCTGTCTGCAACATTACACAAAAACTACTGAATTTTTGTTTGTCTTCTAAAAATGGATCTTCGTCTAACTTAGAATCCATCTGGAGTGATCTGGAAGAAATTGTGGACACAAGAATTTTTAAAAAGATTTTTCCAAATTTGGGTGGCAATTGGCCGCTTGAGTGGTCTGCACTCTTAAGTCTTTTCTAATATTGGTGTTGCTGTATATGGCCAGTTCACATCTACAAACATATATTCGTATAAGAAAAAAAACTTTGTATAAAAGTCAAAGAAAATAATCTGCTCAACTTTAAAAGACATTAACAGGAATCTTCTCTTTGGTATATGTAGAATCGCACAGAGGCTCGAAGAGTGATGCAAGGAAGAAATCCCCCTCAGAATTGTTTTCAGGCCTTCTCTCAGGATGGTGATCAGATTTTCAATAACCGTAGCTACAGTGCTGATCAGACCAGAGCAAAATTTCTGTCTGGAGATGTTGAGGAGGAAATCAGGTGAGTGTCTAGTGTCTTTGTACACTTGATTGGTTTCATCTATAGTTAAGTTTGAAAAAGTATGTGCTGTGGTCACATACGTCCTTTCATAAAAATGATTGCACAGCCCCATTCTGAACATGGATGGGCATGCATCTTCTGGAAGTCTGGTTTAAAGCATGCAGCTGAAATTAAACCACCAGAGATTCAACAAGATTGGTGACACCCAGGGTTGTGTGTGAAATCTCTGATAATGATTTTAAAAGCTGGAATTCAGATAAAAAAAAATGTCTCCCTGTGTGAAAAAACTTTTCCTCATTATGCTGTCAGGCACCTGCAGGGGGAGCTGGAGAACCAGCAAGGTCAAGAAGCTCGTTTCAAGCAACAGATGAAGAAGTTGGATGACGACATCAGACAGAATGAAACACTACTGAGAAGAGCCCATGTAGACCAAAAGACAGCTATAGTAAATATCTTCCTTATTTTTACTTGTTAAAGTAAAAACCAATAAGTTATACTGTATGCAAAAAAATTCACATTTTTAAATTTTCATTTATTTATTTTTTTACATTATGGGATTTTGTTTTAATATCGATATGAAAAGCAGTAAACATTCTCAGTTGGATTAAAGATAATTCATTGACTGCTGTTCAAGATATCTGAAAGAATTTTACTCTTGTTCAAAATTAATTTTAAGGTTAAAATTATTCTATTTATTCCAGAACAAGGCCACAAAGTTGGAGCTGGAGCTGACAGACTTACAGAATGTGGAGGAGCCTCAGTCCGAGGACCTCAAGCCACTGGTTTGTATAGATCACCTGTGTTTCCGTTGTGCATGAGAAACCATTTTCTAAACACAGTATTTATACATAAGAGACATTTGGACGTCTGTCATCAACAATCTCATCCGATAGACTGTAATTGTGATGTGACACAGGAGGAGGAGCTGCAGGAGGTTGTTGTAAAGATTTCAACTAAGCGTACCGAGTGCGAGGAAGCAAAAACCCAGCTGGCAGGCCTCAAAGCAGACTACGAAAAAGCAGAGCAGGAATACAAGCAGCACAAAGAAAAAATCAACACCATTGTTGAAGAGGCTGATTCAATCAAGGTAATATAGCTTTTTGTACAGTAACAAATGCAGAGTTTTTTATTTTGAGATTTTAATCTCAAAATTGTAGATTGTAGATCCTGCAAATGTTCTTGAAAGCAGCGGTCTGATGCCGGTTATTGACAGCAACAGGTGCTGACCAGCTCACTGACTAATAAACATCATCAGACATATGTGTCTCTTTGTTGTTGGAAGAGATGATGCAGAGCTCGGCTACATTTAATTGAGGAACATAACAATGGGCCAGACTCTCGTGTCTATTAGAAAGATCAACACTTACTATTGCTGCTGATCCAAATCAAACGGACCTATATCCTTGCATGGGGGAGTTCATAGCCTAATCTCTGTTCTGTGTTCATCACCTTAGTAGCAAAGAGTGTTTGCTGAAAGTCTGCCTGATGTTCAGCTACAATATCAAATTATTGATACAACTTTCTGCTTTGTCTGGAGAATTTATCTCTTAAAAACTGCATGTTTTCCACTTTCTGGCGAAAACATCCCTGTTGTCTCTTTGTAGCCACAGGGGTGTATGTGCTTCATGGAGACTATAGTAGGTTATAGTTGGGCACGTTGTTAAAACAATGTAATTGTGAAAGAAAAGCATTGAAGCGGTTACGGTGAGCTTTCTCTTTCACACTGGACCATGAACAACACAGAGAAATAAATTTATTTGACAGGGACAAGAACGGCAATACATTGACCTCAAATGGACACGTTTGATTCCCAGCTTTAGCAAAGCTACTTATTTCCACCTGCTGTTCCTGGACAGGTAGTTTGTTAAAACGTGGAGTAAAATGAGAAAAAAAAGGCAGGCGGGGCACAGTCCATCCACTTTCCTCACCACTTCATCCAGTTCAAGGGTCACAGGCAGCTGGAGATGATCTCAGCAGTCATGAGGCTGCTCATCAACAAAAAAAAAAAATGTACTCAGTAATGTTTTATTTCTCCTTTTCAGGTCAGCTCTGTAGCTTTTGCATCAATATCAGTTTAAACTTTGAGTTTAGATAATTTATTCTATTAAAATAAGAAAGTGTAAATTTCTGATGTGTTTTACTCCGTAAATCTAAGTTGTGTCCTTATAATAAGGAAACTGGTAGAAAATCTGATCAATTGGCATAATTGATATTGATATCAATAAATTTCCCAACATAATCATAACAAACGTAAACCTGGAAATATTTCAGTCATGTAACTGTTCTCTGTCTAGAACCAAGGTGCCAAACTATTGAGTGCTGTTACCCTGCAATGTTTTAGTTGTCTTTCTGTTCTAGCACATCTGATTTGAAATGCTGCTTTTGCTTATATTAGCTTATATTGCATACATTTTTTTAATTCGTCGTATTTGTGGAGAATGAAAGTCTGCTCCTCCATGTTTGCGATTGGTCAGAAGCTCCGAGCAGCACCTCTTTTATGTGCATGTGCATTCAAAAGGTCTGGATGGAGAAAGCAAGTTGATAACCAGCTTCGTAGTACAGCTTATCCCAGTTCCTCAATGTTTGGCTGAGTCAATCCAGAGAACGGACATAAGTGCGGCCTGAGTTAATCACGCCTCAGGATATTTGTTGACTCTCTGTTTCATTACAGGAAGAACTGAGTAAAAGTGACCACGAGACGATGAAGTGCAAGAATCACAAGAAACACTACGAGAATAATCGCAGTGCTCATCTCCGCGACATCCAGACTCTTGAAGCTCAACTAAAGAGCAAAGAGGATGAAATAGAAGTATGTTCAGTTATGCTCATAGGATGTTTTTTTTCCTGTCAGAGAAATGTGTTTTATTTTTTAAAACAATACTTACCATAACATGTAATTTTTTTTAAGTCTGATCTTATTTTAATGCTGAAGTTTGTGTCTCTTATAGTTTGGAATTAATAGTACCTTTAATTTTTTATTTCAGGCGTCTGTGGCTAAGGCTACCAAAATCTGTCCAGAACGTGTCAACGTCCGTCGCCCAGCAAAGACTCTGGACACTGAGATCACCCGGCTCAAAGTGAAGATTTCTACCCAGCAGGAGCAACAGGGAGACCGGGAGGAGATTGTCAAGTATGTTGCTTTTTCGCGTCAGTTTTTTTGCATGTTTCACTCTCGTTTCCCTGCCTTGTTCACTTTGTCTCATTGTATTAGGCAGTACCGCGAAGCTATGGAGAACTACAAAAACATGTCACAACAAATGAAGAACCTCAATAGCTTCATCAAGAGCCTGGACAGTGTGATGAAGGAGAGACTTCAAGTTTATGCTGAACTAAGGAGGTAAATGGTTAATTAGTTTCTTTAGGAGCGATGTTCTTCGTGTACAACAAATTGTTGCAAAGTTAAATTCACAGGAAGAAGTGCAGTCCTGAAGGGGTTCTCAGTGTTATGCTGATGGCGTTAACTAACTCAATCTTTTGTCATTCCCTTTTTTCCCCTTAGGTTCCTCTCAGCCCGCTGTAAATACTATTTTAACAGCATGCTTGCTCAGAGAGGTTACAGTGGAAGTATGATCTTTGACCACAAGAATGAAGCGCTCTCCATTTCAGTAAGAAAAGTGATCCTTCAGAGTAAACTACAGACTCAGTTTTGTACAAAACTTAGATAAAATTTGCTAATTGACTACATTTTAAAGCGAAAAGCAGCTGTTTCTCTTTTTCTTTTTGAAAAAAAAAACTAATTGTATAACATGAATTGTTTATTATTCTTTGTAAATTTGATATCCTAGCTGTTCTTGAGGTCTTTTAATTCATATTTCTAATATGGATTTCTTGTACAATTGATCTTTCTCCATTTAAAAAAATCCTGTTTAGGTCCAACCAGGTCAAGAAAACAATGCTGACTTGAGCGACATGCGTTCCTTGTCCGGAGGCGAACGCTCATTCTCCACCGTTTGCTTTGTTCTCTCTCTGTGGGCCATCACAGAGGCGCCTTTCCGCTGTCTTGACGAGTTTGATGTTTACATGGTAACTAGACGCTTTACTTTTGAGTTGGATGTATGTGTGTGCCAAAAGCCCAAATTGCAAACTGGGATAACCATCAGTAATAACAAATACACTTTGGAGGGGTTTTGGGAGAAAATATCTATGCACTGTCTGTCTTTGGTTTTATTTAAAGACAACAACATCCTCTGTCCTCTGTTCTGTTAGGACATGGTGAACAGGAGGATTTCAATGGACATGATGATGAAGGTGGCTTCGGGTCAATGTTACAGACAGTTCATCTTCCTCACCCCACAGAACATGAGGTAACCACTGACACCTTCTTGGTGGTTGTGTATAAGTATTTACCAAAGTATTTAGACCACCCCAAAGTATTTATTGACTTGAGTACTGTTTATTCTGCATAGAAAATCAGATTTGCTTAATTTGTTGTTACTTTAATTTCCTGCTTGGTGTCCTTTTTAGAGCTGTAATCTCAAAGAGCTGCAGACACTTTTCAATTCTAAACGCTATCTTGTTATTGACCTGAGTATTACTGTATGGATGGAGGGACAAGACTCAATGTTTTCAGCCTACACAACATTACCTTATACAGCTATTGTCTTTGTTTTATTGTGTTTCCGGACTTTCTGGAATCCCTCAAAACTCAAAGTGTTTATGTGGGAGAAAGAAAGGAAAACTGTGCCACTCACTTTACTGTTAAGTATCCGACACTATTAACAGTGTAAAACTCTCAGAAAAGGAAAAATAGCATAATAGGGCCCCATTAAGGATGCTGTCCCAGTGCAAATAAGGCACAATGAGTAACTAAAAATATGACAAATGTGAGCATTTAGACACACACAGGACGTTATGAACTTAAAAGAAAGCATTATCATGCCAGCGCGCTGCCCTTGTAATGTAAGATGTAACTTCAAAACAATAAGGAATGCAACTAACAAGAGAAACAAAAGTAGGTTGGTTTTCCATAACCTCGTGTTTGCAATCTATTAACCAGTAAAGATTAAACAGATTAATAAGTCAAGAGTACCCAGACACTTTAAAAGAGGAAACTAATCACCCAATCTTGAGAAACTTTAATGGTTAAAAACCTGTCGGGTCATAGAGGATCCTGGGTGAGTTAAATCACATCACACTCAAAATGTAACTTTAAATTAAAGCTAAAGTACAGGATTAGATCTGTACACTGATTAGAGTAAATACTACATGTGTTTTATTAAATACAATATGGATAAATTACCAGGTCATTTAAAATCTCCTTACAACACATTTCATATCAATCAATCCATCAATATTTATCTACTTCTTTTTGTCCATGGCCATGTATTATGTGGGCTCATGTAATGTCATGTAATCATATGTCATATGTAGAAACAAGTGATAAAAATTCATCTTTAGATGCATCTAATCACAAATTTGTGATTCATGAAATTGTAAACTGAATTGAAACTCTCTTTCTTGCTCTATCTCTCTCTCTCTCTCAGTTCTCTTCCAGTGTCCAAAATAATCCGCATCCTCCGTCTCAAAGATCCAGAACGAGACAAAAACGACTCACAGAGACGTCGAGATGACGATCAGTAATGTTGCTAGAATTTACCATTTAGCTGTTCATAGATTTCCGTGTTTTAGGAAACATTTTCATATTGTTTATGTTCAGTTACATGTTTTTTACGTCCCCTTTTTGGGGAAAATTGACTTGTTTATTAAGTCCATATGTTATTTGTTAAAAGTATTTTGTTCTAAATAAAATATTGCAAAAAATGAATGACACTTGTGTCAGGAAGTGTTCTGGGATTCTGACCACATATAATGCATTCAATCAGATTTCAGATCTTGGAGGTTTTTTTTTCTTTTATCATTAATTTCTAAAGGATTCTATAAACCCTGCCCACCTTTTTAACCTGATGTCATATGTCATGAGGGGAGACTAGTTGTTTAACATCATCCTTAAACTACCAGTTGCTGCCAGTAAATTTGGATGTGTACTTTTTTACTCCATCTAAAGATAAACAGAAGTCTACACAATCCTCTGAACATTTGATTCACTAACCCTCACATTCCTCTTGAAGTCCTGTGGCTTTTTGAGGTCAGTCTCATGAGGAGGAAGGATTTGCACCTTTAAGGGCTCTGTGCCAAATCCCCAACACAAATCAGACCAGTGGAATGCACTTCCACTCATGCACATAACGTTTGTTGACAACATACGTGACCTCTTGAAACTGGTGCCTTTAATGCATCTCTGAAATTCGGGACAAGAAGATAATATGAAACCTAAATCTCTTTCATCGAGGCTTTTTGACAGGAACTCAGCAGCAGCTTCAGGTGAGACTTCAAGTGGTCGTGGTGCAAAGTATCACCGGCACGTCGACTGCGTGGATCAGCCGGACAGACTGGATCAAGATTCCAAAGATGATGGCCAGCAAGTGGCTGATGATGGCGGGCAAAGTGAGAAGTGGCACAAAGAAATACATTTTACTTTCCTGCAAGAGAAATATGAGCCATTGATGGATGATGGGGCAAAAGATGAGAGAAAGAGAAGAAAGAAAGAAAGCTACAAAAAAGTCAAGAAGGTTTGTTTTCATTCAAAACTAAAAATTGATTTATTTGAAATCTACTGGATTTCTTTTAATTAGTTGCATTTTCTGTATTTTGTATCTGAAACAATTTGGCTACAGCTTGTTTTAAAAAAAAAAAAAAAAGTCCCCCAAGTTGTCATAGCAACTTTTTACAATTATTCTTCACATTTATATTGATTAACATATACATTTTTCTTAGATGAAATTTGTGACTGGTAAAGTCAGAGAACATTAAAAAATGCCATGAGCCAGCAGGAGCTGATAGTGTAAATTTTGAGCTCATGTTGCTCTGACCAGATTAAATTCAGAGATCCTTCTCAGCGAAGACTTTTTTCAGCTTTGCATGTGTGGTCTCTGCTAGAGTAATAATCACTGCAGAGGAGGCCAAACAACTGATAAGCCCACCCTTAAGTCCCTGGGAATGGCTCGGTTTAGCTTGTCCATGTCGAGTATTATGGGAAAATACTGCAGTAACTATGTGGAGATTGTATATGTATATATATATATATATATATATATATATATATATTTATGAGAATATTTCATAACTCACATTCGCTTCTGATCTTTTAGATAAAGGCCCCTCAAATATGACAAATTATATTGAGTTACCAAACATTTTTGAATAAGTGTTTGAGAAATAGACCTATATTTTGGAGCCTATTTTTGTAATTGCTATGTAAAATGTGGTACTGTGGTACAGTACTTGCAGGCTCCATTTTTCCTTTAAAAATAAAGTAAATGAAATTACTTTTAAAAAAAGATAAACTATGTTTCATGAAAAGTTACCAGTTAGCATGACCTAACTGAATTATAGTTGTTTGGCCAACATAAATGAAAGAAAGGAGCCTGAAGAATATCATATGAACTAATCAACAAACCATTATCTGTGTGTTCTTTCATACGTCCCTTCAAACACGTGATTATCTACCTGGATGCACAGTTTTATAGCCAGTTCCTCTAGTAGACAGTTATATTTATCTACTATATTGAGAGATTGGGTCTTTATTTTTGTTAAACATCTTGCCTCCTGTTTCCTGCAGCCAGTCATCCTTTTCCTGTCCAAAGCATGCGGGACAATAGTGTTCACAAAAATTTTCCGTTTACACTTTAGACAGGAGGGGAGTGCGCCTCTCCTCCCGCTGTGCTATTGTTTTGTAGCACCACATACTCGGCCTTCAAACCATGTCCTGTCTCAGATCTTAATCTGATTTTTTTTTTTTTTTTTTTACCTGTTTCTACTCAAATGACTATGTATCCACAAACATGGATTTTATGCAAATAAAAATGCTTAGATTTGTGTGGTTGTATGTGGGAGGAATTATTTTATCATATGCACTTACTGCTGTCTGCTTTCAGAATGTTGGAAAGGCGCTTCGCTCCACCTGGAAGTGTTTCATGCTTGGTCTTTACAATTTTGCTGTGGGTTACTCTACTCCGATCACAGTGGCTGCTGCTTTTGTCCCTGACTTTCACCATGGCAGGAACAGAACCTGAGCTAAGCAACTTGGATCTGCTCCTTTTTTTTCAAGCTCAGCTGTATCTGCCAGTGAACAGAAACACTGACCAAAAACCTTTTTATATGACTGTGATATTTGTGCTTTGATATAACATTTTCATAAAATTTCATTTAAAAATTCAATCAAATTTTTATTGTGTTGATGGCAGCTATTCTAAAGTTATGCGTTCCATAAAATATCATTTTTTTTTTGTTTTGTTACTCTGCAGGAAAAGTCTAAAAAGTAGATGATAGTGATGCTCTATGCAAATTCCCCTGTTGTCACATTTTTCTTTTTTAAAAAAAAAGGTTAAAAAAGGTTTGATTGTTTTTTAACTGTTCAAACAGTTTCTATAGAAAAGGAAGTGAATTATACATCTGCAGTAGCATGCATTGTTAATATATCTATATTATATGAACAGTTTTTGTGCAGACCCAGACTAAACTATAAGTGACTGTACAGTTGCTGTTAATCATGTTAAATATATAAGGGCACATGGAAAATGATATTTAATCAAACTCCTAGGAGAAATGTGTATGTGCGCAGAAGGATCATTTGGGTGTGGGAAATCTTTAGCATGACTGGAAAGCCAAGTACTGGTAATGTGCCCGTATATGAAATAATTCAGGGAAGAAATGTTTGAACGGTTTTAGGAAACAGTTAAGATGTGTTGTAAACGTGACTGCTGGTCAAGGACTGTGAAAGATTTGTAAGAAGTTTACTATGAGAGACTGGCTCCATTTCCACAGGATTGGAACAACTGGATTAGGAATACTTATCTCCATAATATTTAATTAAACTTTTGAATTTCTGTAGTAGTTTCATCATTTGTAACGATTTTAGAAGTCATTATATTTGTATGTATGTTGATGTGTAATGAAATAAAAACATAAATTTTGTTTTTCTTTCTGGGTAAATGAACTAAAAAGAAAGATGGAAATAAGACAATTTAAATAGGGCGATATATATATATATATATATATATATATATATATATATGCACCCCTAGATAATATTCAAAATGTATTTTACACGTTTATTTACATCCTTTGCTGTTGATAAAGTTTATTCAATGTGGTGGAGACAAACGATTGGTCGTCTGTCTCTCTGACGTCACTTGCCTGCTCTTTCCGCATTTGTGTCTTGTTTACATGACATCTTGGGTAGCTTAGGACCTAATGCTCACTTTGGTGTTTTCTTAAGATGACGGAGCAAAAAGCAAAAAATATCAGTTCTATTCCCATCGATGGCTTTAGTAATTTAAGAATAACGTCAATATGGACTTTTCTTATGTCTGTAAGTAAAAGTAGCCATTTGTTGGCTTCGAGGGGCTAGCTAGCTGCTAGCTAACCTTTCGAAACATTTGACCGGAAATCTGATATTAGATAAAAGTCACAGCTAATGAACCAACTGTATGTTTTTTGTTTTTGTTTTTTCATTTATTTGTTAAATGAAATAAGTTCAGTAAGCAGTATGCTAACAGTTGCTGTATGTTTGATGGTTTACAGGTGCAGTGGTCAGAGCCTTGGCTCATTGGGCTTGTGCTGTTTCATGTTGTGTGTTTGTTCCTGACTGCGTTGACCTGCAGGTTTTACAGAGCTCAGATCTGTCACTTTTTGCTCATCGGTAAGTTTGTCAGAGGACCCCTGGAATAATCATCTCAGTTAATTAAATATAGCAGTTAAACGAATGTAATTGGCCGAAAGTACGTAAATTCACTAATGCAAGGAATATTCAGAAATACTTTCTGAACTATATATTATATCCACTTGTTGGGAGGCAATGAGAGTCAAAAAATATCGTGTTAGTTACCTTGTCACAGGTATTGCCATTTTATTTCTTATTCAAATTAAGTGAGTTATCAAGTTCCCACCATGACAAGCAGCAAAAACATTACATTGTAGTTACAGGAAGGCCTTTTCTTTTTCAGTGCACATAGTTCCTTAATGCGTGAAAAATGTAAGTATTTGTCTCATTCCAAAAAGAAAATAATAGGCTATTTAAATTCCCCATTATATATTTAATTAGATACATGGACCTGAGTGTGATGTGAATTCACACTGTTTACGACCGCTACAAAACAATGCCATATGTTTTACAGGATAGTTTAAAAACAAAGGATATCATAACCCTTTCAACCTTACTCTGTTTGTACGCCGGTATTATTAAATATCCACTTCCATGTGTCATTGGCCTTTTCTATAATTATATATAAACTAAATGTGAGATTCAGTTAAAAAATAATCTTATTAATTAAAGACATTCACTTTTTGATCTCATAATTTATCCCCTCAAAAACCATTTTTTAATTTATTTATTTATAGAGCATCAAAGTAGCCAAACATGTTCCTCAGCGTAATCTGTGTACCAGCAAATCGTGCAGTGACGATGTCCCGCATTGTTCGGAACACAATCTACAATTAAATTTATTCATTTTTTAATGTGGTAAATGTTTTTTATATAAATGATCGTTTAATGGCATGAAAGCAAGAAGGAGGATGACACTGCAGTGAGTTTTCACAAGTTGGTATTGTTTCTTTTCACAGTCGTTCTGGTTTATAGTGCTGAATATATAAATGAGGTTGCAGCCATGAACTGGAGGTAAGAACTGTTAATGTGGATTTTTGGTGAGATTATTTTTTTATTTGCTCATCAATCAGAATAAATCACTTTATTTTTTGTTTGTTTGTCTTTTGTAGGTATTTTTCTCAGTTTCAGTACTTTGACTCCAAGGGCATGTTCATCTCATTGGTTTACTCAGTTCCTCTGCTTCTCAATGCAGTCATTATTGTGGTAAGTTTGGAGGTTTTTTCCACATCTTATCTGGATAAAATGTCAAAATAACAAGTTCTCCTGCATGTGTGTTCCACTCTGACAGATGGTGTGGGTACACCGGACCTTTTCCACCATGACTGAACTAAAGACACTTCAGCTGAAGAGGAAGGCCCGCAGAGAGAAGAGAGACAAGACTGACTGATCCCTCTCATGTCCGTACATGGGCCTCATGTGGGGGAGTTTAAACACCTCTGCTAATCCTGATTTTTGGAAAGGAGAGCGGATTCCTTGTTGTGACTTGAAAGGAATCATTCACTCATGTCGAGAATGGAAGATCGTTTTCCGGTAGTTACTGTTAAATGTTGCTCTCTAGAGTCTGCGGAGACCAAAGGACATGTACTGTTTTGCAATTACATTTTTTATTTGTATGGAAATGGATTACAAATTTAATTTTTTTTTTATAACAGTCATGTGGTTGTTCATTACAAACCTGGAAATTAGTTCTGAAGCAGTAAAATGAAGCGTATGCAGCAAAGACAGGAAATGTTTATTATTTTCATGCTAATTAAAAACGATGCTGAACGCAGAACGTGATGCAAAAAGTAAGTTGCAAGAGTAGCACTGTTTCATAATGAATTGTTTTAAAACTGGGTTTGATATTGATTTACTGATTGTTTGCTGTTTCATTAACAAGTGGATGGATTTTTTTGCAGCGGAAATATATCTCACATGTCATTTTTAGCTTTTGCATGTATATTTCAGTCCGTCCCAAATGAAAGCGAAGCAGTAGCCATGATTTTCCACAATAAATATCTTAACCTGCAAACTAGCTTTTAGGTGTGACTTCCACATGAGATGGGATGTTTCAAGAAACCCATTTGCATCAACATTCGATCTTCCATATCTGTTCATTTCTATCAGGACACCATTTTTCACTGCAGTTCTGAACAGTGGTCCTTATTCTTTGAGAGTAGGAAGAGCTCAAGCGTTTCTTTTCATGGCCTCTCTTAGCAGCGCAGTAGTAGAACCTGTCAGCCTTCAGACGAAGAAACCTCATGCACAGAAATAACATTGCTTTTACAGTCATGAGTGTTAAATGGTTAAGCTAACGTAGAATTTCATAACATCACTATTTTTCATGGAAAAACATTGCCATTAAAATACCCAGAATGCAAATGAACTCCAGCTGATTGGCTGAAGCAGAGTAAACCATTCAGAGTAAACCTTTCAGTTTTCAGTGGTATATACTTGTGGTATAGGTTTCATCAGGTGTTTTGCAAACATAACTGCTATATTCCTGCAGAAAAAGTTCTGCATGAAATGAATGGTGTCCCACTAGATGGCAGCATGAGCTAAATGGCACCAGACTTGCAGCTGTCGGTACCCTGGGAGGCTTTTTTTCATCAACTCACACTCCATATTTCACTTGTTATCTCTGTTGGGATTTTGCAGGATGATTTACTACAAACAGTTTTTTATTTTATCTGCATCACTCATTTGTTTTTTCAGATGAATCTGATACACGTTTGCATGCTTTGTCTACATTTGTCTGTCAGGATGCATTAAGTGTGGAGGTGGGTGTCTGGACTGCAGTCACTGCAAATTATCAAACAGGACAGGGAGGAAGAGGAATGGGTGTGTTGTTTAGTCGAAAGGTGGTGATGAGAGTGTGTAGAGACTGGCCTAAACTCCAGTTCATGTGTAGGAGGCTCCTCTTTGGCAGGTATAGAAAGAGTGGATCCCTCCTGAAGACATGAGGCTTGTATAGCTTGCACTCTGACCTCTCTGTGGTGCATAACAGCAGGTGATAAACACAGGTGTTGCGTGTACACAACACAAGTGTGTGTCAACACCTTTTTTTTCTTATACATACATCTCTGTAAATTCAAAATGTCTAACTCCTCCTGAAACATGAGATATGTATAAATGAAAGACTGGGTATAAAGCACCCACCCAAGTTTGAAGGGGCTGTCCCCGGTCCTCCTAAAGTATGAAGTAAATGCTATCATCTGTTGAAGACTTCTGGTGTGAGCTGGTGTGAAACAGCCAAATTTACCAGTTCATTAATCTCCAATATGGCTGTTTCTCATCTTGTCATGTAGAGCAGCACATTGCACAATAACCAGTCAGCTGCAGTCCTGAGGGTGAAAACACCTGTTAGATGGAGGTCTGCAACGACAGCCACAGCATTCATCAAAACGCTTTGTGTAGTGCACCGGGACGAAGAGCTCTTACAGGACTTTGAGTCACAACAGCTGCAATGGTCAGATAAGTTAACAGTTTATTCCTTCAAGTGTGAACTAATGAAAATGGGGGAAAAATTACTATTTTGATTATTAGATGCTTTTATATGGCACTTTCACAAAATGTTTTAAAAATAAAAGAAATTCCACGTTTTAACTTTTTGTTTCCTTACAATGTGGCAAAATTATTGTGCCAAAGGTGTCCAAGGTGACAAAAGATGTATAAAATTTCTTAAAGCAAGTTTTGAGCAACATTTTCACCATAAACAAAACTCTATCTACCAAAATACACACACGATTAAATTGCTAAATTATATTACAATTAAACATATTTTTTGGCCCTTAAGTCTCCAAGCTGCTCAGATTAAGACGGAAAAGGAAAATAAGGGTTTCTCATTTCTGATGTGACATGTCAAAGAACCACCATCCTGCCATGTGTCAGGAGCAACCCGGTCCCTTTCCTAAACATTTCCAGAGCATTTTGTAACTTTATTTGATTTTAACCGTAGCAAAAACACAGTGGAGGTAAAACATAATCAATAAGACGGGCATGAGGTGCAGTAAGTTATCAAACAGTGCAAATGTTAAAACAGAGCTTTAGAAACGCTTTGGGAGCTCTGGCTCAGAAAATAACATACTTATCAAAGATACTCATAAGACATGAGCTGAGCTTTTCAGCTTCATGTAGGTTTAGTGATGTCAACATCTAGTGATGTTGGAGACATGAAGTGTTTAGCTGTCTAATAAATATCATTTGGTTCAAAGAAACAGGATTATTAATATTATTAGACAGTACAACTAAAGGGCACACAGACTGACAAATAATTACTTTTTCACCTTTATCTTATAATTTGATAAAATCCATTTATCACCCTCTGAAGGACCCTTTCACATATTTATTGGATTTCCTGTTGAGCAGCACCTCTGCTTGAAATAAAGTATAAATGTACATTTGTCTGTGCAGTAGACTATACAAATGATGGACGCCAACAGGAATGATGTGATACTCGCTGGGAAATGTTTTTAAATACTGCACAGATAAGGTTCATGAGTTAAATGGTAAACATTTTCAGTTTGAATCACTTCCTGAACAACCTCACCTGGTCTGCTCAGTATGCTGGTCCGTTTGGTCATAATTCAGCTTATTTGGGCCTAAAACAGAGCAGAGACTTGAGGACTGAATGACACGGAGAGCTGTTTGGGTGAAACGCAGAAAGAAGATTCAGGATTCTTTACTTCTTTTCTATGTAATTTGTCACTGGAGTTGACTTAGTTATAGTTTGCAGAGTTGCATGGTGGGTAATGTGGTTACCCAATTTTGCTAAAAGATCATGAAAATGCTTGAATTTTAAGTGTATTTTGGATGTATTTGTGCTGTCTATGTCAGAAATTGTTACATCATTCGAGTGAATTATCTTCGTAGTTCTAGCAATACTTGGGGTTTGCGTTTATTATTTCCTTTTTTAATATATTATCTTACATTTAGGAGATATGCTGTTGAGTAAAGTCCAGTTTATGTTTTTTCTTTTACATTTATTTGATGTATTTATTCATTTATTTAAAAAATTTAAACAAACTGCTTCTGTGTCTTAATGATGAAGGAAATTGAATTTCTGGTGGTGCTTTGCTCCACTGCTGTGACGTTGAGCACCTGCAAGTCATTCATATTACTCACAGATGTGCAACTTCACTGAGTGAAGCTCGATTTTAAACCCATAAAGAAAATCTCTGACACAGAGAGATGAGCGATGCTCTCTCAATATCTGTGATTGTGTTGCACGTCGGGCCAAATGCTAGTGCAACCTGAAGTCCATGTTATAAGAATAAACAGATGTGTAGGACAGTGTGAGTTTGTATTTGGAGCGCAGACAGGAAATGAGGACAGTGTTTTCCGCCTTCTGTCAAATTGTTCTCTCTTTCTATACAGTTTATGTTGGCTCCCATTGTGGATCTCCACATCTGTGGTTGTGTAATCTACTGGTAAAGATGTTTGGCACAGACTTTGTGTTTATTTCAGTGTTATGCTCATTAAAAACGGTTCCAAATACTTTTACACAAATCAAAATTTGTGAATATACATTCCTGCACGGCAGAAAGGCTTAAATATAGATCGAGTAAGATATCAAATATTCACGTTTTAATTTACAAAAGCTTTTTTTTTTTTTAATGTTTGAGGCTGAAATTATAAATAAATGTTTTAGGATCCCATCAGTGATGAAAATCCTGTAAAAGTTGGCGCTCACCTGAAAAAGACAATGTGTTACAGAGTGATCATGTAACCTTTAGAGAATATGAATATATTTTTAAACCAAGTCAACTTATTTATGAATAATAATGTCATTATTTAACTTTTAATACAGAGATGCAGATATAAGATGTATTTTGGAATGGAAGGAATGGTCTTCTACATTTTGAGCATAATGGAGGCGGGTCTTTCGGGTCTTTAATGCACGCCTCGGGGAAAATCAGATGTAACTAATTCTGGCTTTTAAAAGATGACAAATGAGAAAGAAGTGATCCACAATACTTAATCTGAATTTGACATAAAAATAATGAAAAATTAATGTTACAACATTGTTTCTTTAACATATCAATCCTTCCAAATTTGCTTTATTAGCTGCATGCAGGTTTGTTACAACGATGAAAGAGAAGGTACTGCTATTTACATAGGAAACAGATGATTAAAGCCACTTGTCTTACATTGCTCTGACTCATAAGAACATCCACATAAAACTTGTGGGAACAGCAGATTTTTTTAAATGAGCATAACATATCTCACCTTATTCATATTGTTGTTGACATGTAGAGCTACTGCCAATTCACCAAAGTGTCATTGATTATGGTGCAGAATGACTTAAACCGGGAAATAAAGAAACCACTTTAATGCCTGGACGGCATGTGTTGCCCTGATGGGGGTGTCGTGTAACAGCAGAGCCTCTCAGCTGGCTGAGTCACACTGTGTCTGGGCATGCTCTGTAATGTAATAAAGAGAAGAAAGACAGAGCGATAGATGACTCACTCAGTGTGTGCTTATGAATAAGTCACTGTGATATGCATGATTATATAGAAATATTTTAGCAGACATATGCCTTGTGGGAACAATAAATCCAACTACTGTCCACTCAAAAATCGAATACAATGACCAATCATTTCCTGATTATATTTTTCATTTAAGACACAGATGGTTTAAAAAGTCATACAACATGACATTCACAATATATAAATTGCATCAGTCTAACTTGTACTAATGTTTTCTTTGTTTTATTGAATACAGTGTGTCTCCAGGTTTGAGACTAAAAGCCACAGGGGGCTTGAACTCATGAGTCATTCTCAAACTTGTGCTCAGTGAGTCATCGATCAGTTTTTATCAGTAACTATATTCCACTGAGGAGATGATCACCTACTTTTGACATTGTTATATTTAAGATTTGGCTTCAGGAAAACGAAACAACTGATATAATTCCGATATTAAAACCTGAGGGTTTTGAAATCAAATTGACTTATCTCTAAATGACCCCTAGGTCAATGATATTTTAGTATTAATGAAATAATAAAATCACATTATTATTTGCAAATAAATATATCCATCCATCCATCCATCCATCCATCCGACCGTCCGTCCATCCATCCATCCATCCATCCATCCATCCATCCATCCATCCATCCATCCATCCATCCATCCATCCATC
>JBAMHX010000025.1:12170220-12193602 GCA_037177515.1 Pseudomugil tenellus | reverse complement strand
CCATCCATCCATCCATCCATCCATCCATCCATCCACCCACCCATCCATCCATCCATCCATCCATCCATCCATCCATCACTTATCGGAGACTGGACTGAGTGTAACAGTCCAAGGAGTGCCCCTCTCTTTAAGCCACCTCCTCTAACTCTTCCTGATGAACACTCAGAGATTCCTGAACCAACAATATGATATAATAAAGCCAGTGAGCCTTTGGATCTGCCCTGAGTTCTCTTCCCTGTAGGATATGTCTAAAATTCTACCCTTGAGAGGTTTCTGGTGTCCTAACTAGAGGCTGATGCACCACAGTTTGATCCTTTTGATGCACTGGAGCAGCAGCTTTACTCTGATGTTAATGAAATGAACATCTGAAGAAGCTCATTTTTGATGTTTGCAAAACGTTATTCACTTGGTCACTTCAGGCATAGTTAATGAACATCAGTGACTTAGAAAATGTTTTCACCGCTGGAAAGACAGGTTATTCTTCTAGCTCTGTTCTCTTTAAACACCCCGTTATGGCAAACACTTCCCCATTCTTACTCCAACAACTGAACAAAACCCCCTTGTTCAATATTTTTTTACGTGAGGTAGAGGCACATTAACTTTCTGAAACATTTTGTCTATGCAGACCCAACTAAGGTTCCTGGGTCACTCTGTTGCATTGCTCCAATATCTTTGCATGGTAAAGGTCTGGTCTGTAGTTCCACACAGAAGAGGAAATTTCATTGCTCCCCCTGAATTTGACTTGAAAACTCTCCACTACCCTCCATCTGCTAATCCCACCTGCCAAACAATATTAAACATACCAAGACAGCCCAACACGGTAAAGCCTTTAATGGCCGGCACGTCCATCATAGAACGGGAATCAAACGGGCTGATAGGATCCACAAAGTATTCCTCTCTTCATCTGACTATCTTCCTGGTTGATGTCTGCAGCCCTCCATCTGCCAATCAAAACTGCGGACCATAGAGTCCCAAACCTCTCCCATATTCAGTTACTTTGTTTCTGCTTTCTCCCAAGCTGCAACATGGACTGTCAGTACCAGCTTCCTTCAGATCCCCTAAAAAAATACAGAATAAGTTGGTCAAAATATCATGAGAGCAGTACAAACAACTGAAAACATGACAAATAAAAGTTTTAGTGAGTTTTATTGGTGATGTAGTTTAGCTAAAGTTTGAGCAGCAGGTGTGTGAGTGGATTTCAGTTTCCAGATCACCGTTTACCAGGAATCCCGCGTTATCACTTGATGTGAGCAATATATTTCTCAAAACAGATGTGCATTCTTAGAAAGAACACCATTCATTTCAGTTTTGAGAAATCCAGATCAACTGATATTGAGAGATTTATGCTTCAGGTGAGATCAATAAATATTTCTAGAGACAGAAATGTGTGCTTGGAGGAAAATCCACATCAACTGATATAGTCAGATAAATGCTGAAGGTGAGATCATTTACCCACATAATACTCCTTTGGGTTCTACTTGTATTTACACACTATGAAATGTTACTGAACACACCAGGTTTCCCAACAAGACTGGTTTCTCACTGCTGCAGATATCCAGTAGCATCGTATGACCAGCACAGTTCCTGTCATTATGCTGTTGATCAATTCTTCACAGTAAGACATTAAATTAATTCAGGATACTGAGACAATAACAAACAACAATAATATGATCACATTGTGTCTTATTTTAGTATTTCTAAGCAATGTATTTTTCAAACAGATGTGAAACAGAAGAAAAATCTTCATCAACATCAAATGAGAATCTTCTGAGTATATGAAGTCAGTATGTTACAACATCCTGCGAGTTCTAGTGGATGTAATATTTTAATTTTGGAACCAAGTAATTGGAAAGCAAAACCTTTCTTGAACAAATTAATCCCAAAATAATCAATTTATTACAGTATGGAAGCTTTACTCTTCATACTTGGAGGTATCCCCCATATCTATTACCACAATATGACTTTCTTTTTAATAGTTTTTTAAAATGGCACTATAGACATGGTGAAGATTCAGCATCTTTACCAGTGGCAAAAATCATGTCTTGCTCCATTTAACACCGAATTCATCATCCAAAGTTTCCTGTCTTTGACTTAAACGATTAATTTTTCTGACTGGAAACATGATTTGGTTCCTCAGAAGGTCCCAGAACGCATCACCCAAACAATTCTTTGCCAAAACGTAGTTTGCGAAAAGAGAAGATGTGCTGGGGAGGAAAGCACAATCCAGGCCAAAAATTGAATCGGAGGTGTTGCTGTGATGGAGATGTTGAATACAAAGCCCATAAAAATATTGCGTTTTACATCTGATATCAGAGGTCACCATATATTTTGTGTTGAGTTTTAAACGTTGTAGTTTGGATTGTTAAGTTCACAGAGTAAGACACTGCTGTTGCCCCCCCACTTAATCATCGGGGCTGATTTGCTGCTTTGTTGTATCTCTGTCCAAAAAGATGCAGCCAAGTGTGTTAAACTCCCAGTGTAATGTCATAAATCTATGGGTGGACTCACACAAACACCCTTACATAAACACACAAAAATATCTGAGGTCATCAACTGTGTATTTATCAAGGGAAAATTGAAGACAGTCAACTTTACACACAGTCCCACAGTCCTGGAGGGGAATAATATCTGAATGCATAAAAACAGATACTGTGGAAGGAGGATCTGCTGAATGAGATACACTTATTAATGTCCCTTTTCAAACATGTCTGGACAACGTGTACACTCAAGGGAGAGTGTCTCCATTGTCACTTATGCCAATTTGTAGCTCCTGTCTGAAATGCATGAATCACAGCCTATTATTGTGATGAATTATAGAACTTTGACTGTGGTCAGTCCATTCAGAAAGGAAGTGGAGTTTTGCATGATAAGCCTTTCACACCAACTTGTGTTTTGTTTGTTAGTGTTTTGTTTTCTTTATATTTTGTGTTTTCTGTCACGTTTTGTCCTCCTTGCTTTTGGTATTTTTGTGCCATCTAGATTTCAGTTTCATGTTTTTTGACATGTTGATTTCTTCTTGTATCACCATTGTTAAACAAGAAACACAGTTAACTATTTATTAATCCATTCAAACAAATCAGTAAAAGATTTTCCTGTTGTTTATATCTTTGGATTACTATTTTGTATTTCAAGTTGTAAAACGTACCTCTGTTTAACAGAATATACATGTAACCATGACAGCATGGACAGTTTTCATTACATTGTTTCCTACAGGCTGTGTTTGGGCCAAAGCTTTTTAAAAATCACCACTAGTTTGCTGTGTTTGCATGGGTGGAACAGATCTTGACTTTATAGCAGCCTTCATGTTAGAAAAAACATTGACTGATCTTATGTCTGTTAGTTGTTGCAGTCAGCTGCAGAACCTCCCAACCATATGGTTGCTATGTGTGTTTGAGTGAAAAAATGTGTGGACTGATCCTTTTCTTCTTGACCTAACTGCAGATTTCTCTTTTCAAACAAGTGAAGCTGAAAATCTAAAGCTCAGACAAATATCTTTCTTCACACATCCTGGAGTTTTGAGTATTTTCTATGTCTTTTTGTGTATGTGGTTTTTTTTAAAATAGAGACATACTGACAGGATTTAAGCTTTATTAATTCCATTATCTCTTTTTTTATTGCTGTAATTTCCATCGGGTGAATTTGAGAGAATTTTACTGATTGGAGGTGTTGAAGTGTCAGAATATCAATACAGCGTTGGATAATATACCACAGCCGTGTATCTGGCAAGTTGGATTCTGGCTACCCCAAACCTCCATCTTCAACCCAATCTGCTTTTATTCATAATCAGAATTAAACACAACGTGAACACAGAATGTGTTTTAAAGGCTTCCTGGTTGGAAAAAAAATCACAAGTGTTAGATTGCTCTTCATGCCAAACTAACACAAAGAGTAAGAACAGTTGTGAATGTCACAAGATGTGGAGATGAAGGCTTTTTCATGGTACGCAAGTGAAAATGAGATGCGCTGCTCGGAGCTTCTAATGTGACACTTGTCGCATGGACATGCGATGGAAGTGGAAACAGTGACTCATTGGTTGAGACAGACAGAAGTGAAGTTTCTAAGCTATAATAGTAAAGCAGAACATTTTACATTTTAATGAAAATCTGAACACGTTCTGATCTCCCACGTGCACCATCATCACCATCGTCTGTGCTCCCATTTCTTCATTCTTCATCCTCCTCAGCCAGATGTTGTCTCTTAAAACATAATCAGCCACTGAGAGTTCTTCTTTTCATCTTTCACAATGTTCAACACTTTACTGAGCGCTGATGTGTTCTTTGGAGTCATGGATAGTTATATTTTTATGGTATTTAAAAGGTGCAGGGTCAACATTAAGAGAGCCAGGCACTGGATTTTCTCAAACCCTTTGTATGTTAGTAAAGGAAAATCAAATTTTTCAAATCTTTTACTAAAACAAAGCTATTTGGTTGTCAACTAAATGGATAATTTGTTACCATTTTTTATTTGCCTTTGCATGCAACCACAATATGATATGGATGCATGCAGGACCCTACAATACAGCCTGAAGAAAGATCAAGTGATAACATGACACAATACTAAATCACTGAGCAATTTGCTGGCAGACAGTTTGATTTAAACATAAAAAACTTATTTTTTGGCTTCAGCTTAGGCAATAGTTTCACTGGACTACAGTAAGAAAGTTATTGAGTGGTTAGTATGATAAAGGTGAAACTACTTCTTCTTAAAGCAAACCCTCTTTTGCACGTGATATCCAGTTGCTTTTATTACCACAAGAGGTTTCATATCCCATCCATCCATTTTCTACACCATTTAGTCCGATCCAGAGTCAGGAGAAACCTACAGCCTATCGCAGAAATAAGACGAGAAGCAGGTACACCCTGTATAGGTTCCCAGTCTATTGCAGTGTTTTATATACTGTATCGGGGCCTGTTGAAAATAAAAAAAAAAAACTAAATGACCTTATTCTTGTGTTTCTTTGTTTTTTTGTGCTGTGGAAGACAAAAAATGTTTGCAACATGTGTAGGACAAAAGGTTTGTGCAATGTTTTAGAAAAATATGTGGGATGCAAAGCACACGCCTTAACTCCCCCACTAATTTTTCTGCCTTGTTTTCAGTTTCAGTTCTGTGTCAACAAGCTTTAAACAACCGGCACATGATCACTCATGCAGAAAAGCTGAGGCCTGACATGACGCAAACAAACGCATGAGAGCTTGTTCCATCAATATTTAGTTGCAGGTTTTCTAAAATTATCTCAGAACTATTTTGTGGGTTTTTTTTTTATTTGTAGATGTATGGAAATTGTGGAAGAATTAAAAAAAAAACAAAACAAAACCTGTGTTGGGGTGTTACTCATCTTGTCTATGCCTGAGACTACTTTTGTGGACAGGAACCTTTGACAAACACCAAACTGCATTGTTTTTCCTTTTTAAATGCGGGTAGAGGGGGTGTCCAAAACAAAAGAGACCTGAATTTTTTCTCTGGGCAAAAAATATTTTGTCCATTGCTGACAAGACTCAGTCACAGTACATATTTATTGGTCCAAACCAATAAAAGAAATAATGGCCATTCAAATGGACGCAGGGGCTGAAAGGGTTAAAGAGTTTTATAAAAACAGGACAAAAACACCAAAACAAAGATCCTGATATAAATCATACTTTACTGACTTTGCGGTAACTTAATAATCAGGGTGAAAAAAATGACATACTCATATTACGCACATGCAGATGTACAACAATTGCCTAGAACTTTATCCTGTTCTGTCTCTTACATCAATCTGTCACTCTTCCTCTGTTACAACACACACTCCCATCATGATTGGTTGATTTAAGAAAACAGGATGCTCTTCCTCAGCACGACTCCTCTTCTTCACCACAGGCAGACTCTGTTGGAAACATGGTCTATTTCCAATGAAAGAGCAATGCACAGTGCTTCTTGCATTCTGCTTTCTGCCAGCGTAGTCCAGAATCTGTTGAATTACAGCTGAATGCTCCCTACTGACAACCGAGGATAGCCGGCAGGAACTTATCTTCATGTTAGATCTTCACACAGAGACTGAATGATGTGCTTAGCGAAGGCCAAATCTACAACTACAGTTCGCTTCTGTGCAAAAAACCTTTAGATAAAAAGACCTCAGTTGCAGTACAGTAGCTTCAATCTATGGGGGGAAAGATTAAATGTTTCAGGAAGCTTGAAGAAAATTATTATTAAAATGACATCCAGGATTAATAAAGTTTATTTCATTTTATTCATTTCATTAAATAATAAAAATATTTCCCTATTCAGATATCCATTCGTGTGTGTTTTTAGGCCTCTGCTGTCCAGTGCAGTAGCTATCTGGGAAATTCGGTTTTTCATGAGAATATTATAAACTGCCTCAAACTTTAGCATAATTTCCTGCCTCTTACATGCAGGAGTCTTCCTCACCTAAATCAAAGTATCGCACAGACAATCTCCTATTTTGTGTGCTACATGTGAAAGAGCAGCTCTGAAGCACATCCAAACGCCTTTTTTCTGGACCCCGTCCAGAGATCATATCTGAAAGCTCACAGACTCTTCTGTTCTCTTTCTTTTTTTTCTCTTTTGTTGTTTGATTCAGACATACTGGAAACTTTCTGTGTCTGCAGTATATATTAAGTTTCCATGGCTGTTATTTCTCTTAAAAATAAAAGCAACCATCAACAGATGACATTTAAAGTTCTCCATATTCAGCCAGTGGTGAAATCAGAGTAACGTTTAAGGACATTTTTAGTAACAATCTCCAATAACTGTGATGTTAGACACAAAAGGGACGTTACCTTGACCTTGTGTACCATCATATAAATGCTAAATGTTTGAAATGTTAAGTCACATATCCAATTCCACTTCCTGTTAGAGAACTTGCAGCCATGTTTATCTACCTATTATTACAACCATCGCTTGTACCATTTATTCCAATGAAGGGTTGCGGATAGCTGGAGCCTATCCCAGCAATCACTGGGCAAGAGGCAGGATTCACACTCGACAAATCACCAGTACATCATAGAAAGACAAGCTACTAGTCACACACACATTAACTCCAAAGGACAATGCTGAATGATCGATCCAAGACATGCTGTCTTTGAACGGTGGGAGGAAGCGGGAGTACATGGAGATAACCCATGCTAGCATGGGGAGAACATGCAAACTCCACACAGAAAGACCACTCTAACAGGTAAAATAATAATCAGATAATCTTTGAATGGGGTTATTGTTCATATCACATTTCTGGGGTAAAGACAGTCTTGATCAATAATTATTATTCTAAAACAGTATAGTCACTCGTTGTTTGTCTATGTGTGCTGGCTGTGTGATGGACTGGCGACCTGTCCAGGCTGTACCCCTCTTCTTGCCCTGAGTCAGCTGGGATTGGCTCCAGCCCCCCCGTGCGACCCCGTTCAGGAATAGCCGTTTAGGATAATAGATGGATGGTTGGATGGAATAAAAAAAAATAGGCTTTCATTTTCTTATATCACAACAAGTAAGCTTATTTTCCAAAACAGGTGAACTATTCCTTTAAAACATTTTAGGCCTTTTTAAAAAGTTTTTTTCAAGTGATAATGGATGTGGAAAATGATCAGTTTCCTTTCTTTGAGCCTGAGGAAAAGAAAGCAAACATAACTCTTGCAGTTTGGAAGAGCAATAAATTTCCTTTGTACTTAATCCCATCCAACTTCAGTCTCTCCCAATCATTCACTTAGCTCATTATCTTTCTTTCACATGTTAATCTGAATTGGAGCCAACCGTTCTAAAGAACACTGTGTGTAAGCTTTGGCCAGTGTGCCAGTCCATCACCAACAAAAAGATAAATGCTACTCACACACCCACACATATTTGGGGGTTATCTGGACACACAGAAGATCTGAGGCCTCTGAGAAAAGTTCAAGTGGTGTTACTGAAATACAAATAATACATATTTATATAAGATAATATAATATAATATCTGTATTTGTAGTTGTAATTTCTTATAAAAACACTTAAAGCTCTTATTTGATTTAGAATACTATTAAACTTTAAAAGGAACTGGGCATTTGTTGGGGATAAATTAAATCAAAGTCTCTGGCAGGGATCTGGCGAGTCATGCTGTAAAACTTTGGTCTGACAGGAAGGGTGAAGCCCTGTCTTTCCCTCCCGCGTCACCAGTGATGTTTGCAGAGGTTTCCGTCGAGGATGAGGAGACCTTTCTCTTCCTGATGTTTCCCCTGCAAAGTCATTGCTGCCATCAGGTTAATTTCCCACTACAAGACAAACTGCAAACACCAGTAACCTAGAGCACCTCTTGAAAACGGAAAAGGGTGTGCACCTTGTAAAGACGGAGATGAAAGGATGAATCATGAGGGATGCTGGGACCAGAGAGTGGCCCAAGAGAAAATACCAGAGCCTCTTTTTCAGCAAAGGGAGAATTTGTTGAAATAGCAGACAATGTGTAAAGATGCTATCTCCCCCCCTGCAGAAGATATATTTACCCATTCATCAGCTACACACATGAAAAAAGGATGGGTACACACACCCTAGAAGTATGCATGGTTGATGAATAGCAGTATCAGCCCTGTCTGTAGACTTGTGGGTCATACCTGATGTTTTTTGTCATCTAGTCAAAGAAAATTGATGGCTGTGTGCATAATCCAACCCAGCACTATAATAGAATTGCTAAGATGATAACGTTTGTGGGAAAATGGAGACCTTTACTTTTCAAAATGTATTGAATAAATGCAGAAGAAAGGAGATGATTCCAATCAAAGTAAACCACAGGAGTAATACGCTGAAATAGCTTATGATGATTCAGACTGACTGAACGTCAAGAAAAGCATCAATAAAGAAAGAGCAAAAATAAACACTCATAATGAGTTATTGAGAATTCATGACTACTACGGATGCTGAGTTGAAGGAAGGTGGACTCAAAGTCGTGCAATTAAATGAAATACATGAGACTGCACATTTTGTTAAGCGGTTATTCCTCTAAAAATATTCTGTATTTATGTATAAGTTCTGATTTCATGTGAGAGTCTTAAATCAGTTTAATAAAAAATTTTTCAGCTTTTGTAAAAATTCTGATGGATAGTTTTTTAAGTTTAAGCCACTGGAGTGAACCAGTGTATGACAAAAGTCTTTATATGAACCATGTACAGCGTATTTTTGTACGGATTCAGAATTGTTTAATCTGGATTATCTGTCATTTTTCATGCTAGAAACTGCAGCTGAATTAGTAAGTTTGGGAACAATAAAGCTATTGTTCCTGATAAATTAACTTTCACTACAGAAAATGTCTTCCCAGTGTTTAAAATTGTCATTCTCATTCTCTCTTCTATTCTTCTCAATCATTTTGATCATTTTAAGCAGAAGAAGCACAAGTAAGCTGGTACCTTCTAGGTTGGATTTATTCCTCTAAGTTATCATTCTAATCCCAGGCTGGTGTGTTCAGTTTCTGTCTTTCTGTTTCTCTTTTCACATCATACATCTTCTTTTTATCTCCATACCAGTGAATAATGGTAGCATATGTCTTTTGAGTACGACAAAAGCATTTATTGTCATACCTGTGAAACTTGTGAAACTCTGGTTTGGAAAAGAGGGATCATCATGCAAGACTTTTTTAACAAAAAGATAGCTTGTCTGGGCGGCAGAACTGTCTGGTTGACACTAATCTCACCAAGATTCTGATCTACAGACACAAAGTGGCCCTGCTCATTTGGAAGACAAGGGCCTTAAATGAATGCGTTGACCTGACCTCAGGGGGGCAACGCTAAAAGAACATGTGAAACAAAAAGAAAATAGGAATTAAATGTAGACTCGGTGTGTTAATAAAGCTGAGCAGTTAGCTGGAAATAATTCAGTAGCAAAACATGTCGACCAGCAGTAAAAAAGTTGTAAAGAAGATTTGCAATTTTTTTGCTCTCTTGCTGATAACAGTGACAAACATGTAACTCATCAAGAAGAAAATTCAAACTTTAAAAAGATATAATCTGTTATCATCTCTTATCAGTTTTTGAAACAGTAAGACCTTTAAGTCTAAAAGCAGCTCAGATCAAGATATGTATAAACAACAAATTCATTACAAGAGATACCTGCACAGATAGCACCCGGTGATAGCATGTTTGTGTTTCAGGCGATGCATTTTTCATTCTTTCTTTGCCGCATTACATTATTCATCTTTTCATAACTGTCACCATTGACTTGACTTCCTGAGCAGAATGTTTATCTTCTTCCATTTTTTGATCTGTTTGTCAATAAATAATGAGTCTTTTCATCAGGCTTACACTGGTGGAAGACCCATGGTACGCTGCACTTTTCTTATAACGCCACTGACGTCAGTAGGACACATGACACAGCAGAAAGTTCTGCAGAGGACAAGACCATTTGTCATCAATACTTGTATACTTGAAAAAACAAGAAGTTACCACTTCAAAATAACCACTTTCCCAGCCAATGCATTACCTTATCCCCTTCCAGTTCATTTGTTTGATAATTCAATTAAATTTTATTTATATAGCCCAGTATCACAACAAGTTGTCTCAGAGGGCTTCACATGCAGGTAATAACTTTTTGATAACTTTTTATTTAAAAGAGAAGTCGTGCAACAAAAGCTGTAAAGATAAGCATTTAATGGCTGTGATGGATGTACTACTCTGCAAATTTCAATGGTAGCAAAACATCATAGGGAAGGTCTAAGCTAAGCAGTGACTTACGTGTGAGCCACATAACAGCACGATATCATGGTGTTGTGACACCTTCCTGAAATAAAAAGCACAAAAGACAATAATGGGAGATAATTTGTGCGTATTTTTCTTGGCATGTTGCTTTAAACAACAAAGACATATATTTAAATATTGTGCTATTGTTGCTTTGATTTCCTGCTGGTTAAATGTGTACCCCAACAGAAGGGTCCCGGAAATCAGGACCTAGTGGATAGAATATTAGGGCACACTTCCCATTTCTTCTCTTTGAAAATGCAAAAGAGAAAATTTTAGCAACAAACTGTTTGGCCTGTTGGATGAAACAGTCTTGTGAGAGTTCACACTGCAGACCATAATGCTCACTTCAGGTATGAGAACCTTTATGCACATTACTGAGTTTCTGTCAGGGTCTCTCTGAATCACTGATCATAAGTAATCCCTAGTAGTGATGAGTGTAACTGCAAGATGCATAGTAAATGAACTGTATGCATACAATAACCAATGTCAAGTGAAAAGAATTTTATTGAAATACAATGGATAATTCATCAGAATGATAGTTAATGTGCCTACTACAATGAAAAGGGGAAAATCTACTCCCCCAAACCCTTGCCCCCTCCATTGCCCTCACCTGCACCAGCGTTCCTTCCCCGTCACCATCATCGCTTTCTAGCCCACATTGGCGTCCACCCCCCATCCATGCACTGGAAAACCTGAAGGACAGCCCGCGCACCCGGGTGAAAAACCCCCGGGACCCGCCAAAGGCGCCACCAGGGAAACAACCGGCCAGACCCAGTGTGCAACAGAAACAGCATCATCACCCAGGAAACCTCCAGAGGACCACACAGGGACAGCCACTGCTCCCAGAGAGGGACAACCAGCACCCAAGCACACCCCCAACATCACCATCACTGTTGTTGCTCTATTCTGAATTTATTTCCCCCATTCGCCAAACATTTTCACATACTGTGTTACTCTATACTGTGTATATAGTGTTTGCTTTATATATTGTGTCTAAATGCATTAAAAGAAGATGGACGTTGTCCTGCAGGCCTAAATGTAGGTATACAGCTTGCCATAACTAAGAAATGCTGCATTAAAACACTCTGAAAACAATGGGAGAGGGTCCAGGTTAAAATGATAAAAATTATTCAATTAGTCAAATATAAACTCACTTAATTTACTTTAACAATCAGCAGAAGAGTCAGACTTGAAAATAGCAGTTTAACCCATGTTAACAAATGTACAGAGCAAATTTTTGATAACTCCTCTTTCCAGTAAGCTTAACTTCATGCTGCACTGGGCTTTGATACACTTTTCCATTAGATTTAATGGGGAAGATTGTCTAAAGTTTTGAATACATGGCAGGTTCATCTTATTTCAGCAAGTCAAAACCAATTAAAGGTAATGGTTGTTCCGTTTTACTTTCCCATGTCTTTGTGATTTCTGTGTCTGGATCTCAGGCTGAATTTGTGTAAGTAGCTGTTACAGCAGAAAAAGAACTTCAGGTTAGACGCAAAGACATGGTCATCAGTTAGTGTCAGTGAGAGGTAAACATGCAGTCACTGTGCTTTGCCAAGATTTAGTCACAGCCCTGGTAATGGAATGGAAATTCCTTTATCATCTTCATGAACGCTTGATCAAATGCAGATTCACATTAAACTGTCATCAGACAATTGTTCAGTCCACAGAACATGAAAAGTTAAAGGTTATATAAACATCTTTTGCTTTGTGATTGTTTGAACTGAAAGCATCCTGTGGCTTAAACCACCATAATTTACCAAAAAATGCTAGTAAATTCTATACAAAACTAATAAAAGGAAATGTTTGTGCAATTAATAATAACATTAGGATTATGTTTTAAACCATCGGGTTAAATAAAACAATAATAGTGCTCCTCTGGTTTGTATGGGAATTATTAATATTATGAGGTCTTACCCAATTTGTTAAGTTATACTCCAATCAGAAGGAGTCACTTCCTTTTTTAAACACTTACTGCAATTTTCTGCTCCTCTAAGTATTTACCACCAGATTATCTGTAACCTGTGGACCAACTTCCAACAATGTCAACGTACTTTAAGTTCATATAGTTTATTATCCAATCTGTTTGCATTATGACTGACTGGAGAATAAAGGCAGACAGCTTTTCCTACATCTCTGACACTACTAAGACATCATGCTGCTGCAAATTGTGCATCAGATATCTATAAGAATTTACATAAAGAAACATCAGAACATCTGGATTACATTTACAGTCTTAGACTCTATGATGCTATGATTGGATGAGAAACGTATGCTGTTATTCACTACTAATGACTGGGACAGAATCCAGCTCCCCCAAGATGTTGAGTTTGAACAAGCGGTATAGAAAAAGACTGAATGAATGTTGTAATTCATTCTTTGACAATCAAATAAACCAATGTAACATAAATCTGTCGGTATACAACATTCATAACAACATGCTTTGTACTTTAGCCATCACAACCTTCAAATGGACTACAGATCTAATTTTGTTGTGATACATATTTCAGTATATTGTTGATCAATATTGGACTAAGCGGTGTAGAAAATGAATGGATGAATGTTTATGAATTAGAAAAAACTCATTCACAGCAGCCATTGCGTGAGTGTTACTTGTTCCCCAGCTAAGTTATATCAGTTTCATGCAGTGATTTTTCTCTAATTTAAAACTGTGTGTCACATGCCCTGCTTCTCCACCACACTCTTCATCATCCTTACTGATTTCACCTGCTGTTATTGTTGCCACCTGCCTCTAATCAAGCCAGTATATAGGCAGCTTTATCCCATTCAGTCTTTGCCAGATTGTGTTCGCCCATGCCTGACTTTCCAGCGTATTCTTGGATTACTTGTTTAGTTCTGACCCGGATAGCCTCAGACACCAGCCCCTCGTCTCTCTCCCGGATTTCCCACCAGCCTTCTGTTTTTGCATTACATGCTTTGCTTGCCCCTCTTCTGTCCCTGACCCGCGGAGCTTGGATTCACGCTGTTGTGCTGTTTGTGGGTTCACTCCTCGGCTACCCGTTACACTGTGAATTAGTAGGCAAGGCAAATTTATTTGTATAGCACAATTCAACACAGGGTGATTCAAAGTGCTTTACAGAGCATTAAAAAAATAATTGATTTTTTTTTTTTTTTTTTTAAAACATGTTTAAAATGATAATAACATGATTAATTTAAGATTACAAAACATAAAAGCTAAAGGTAATATATATATTTTTAAAAACTATTGAAATGCAGCTGAGAAAAGGAGGGTCTTTAACCTGGATTTAAATAAAATGAGTGTTTCAGCTGATCTGAGGCTTTCTGGGAGTTTGTTCCAGACATGTGGAGCATAGAAGCTGAATGCAGCTTCTCCTTGTCTTGTTCTGACTCTGGAACTGATAAAAGACCAGATCCAGATGACCTGAGGGGTCTGCTGGGTTCATACCGGGTCAAGAGGTCTCTGATGTATTTTGGACCTAAACCATTCAGAGCTTTATAAACCAGTAACAGAACTTTAAAGTCTATCCTCTGACTCACAGAAAACCAGTGTAAAGACCTCAGGACTGCACTGATGTGGTCCAATTTCTTGGTCTTAGTGTGGACTCTAGCAGCAGAGTTCTGGATTAGCTGCAGTTGTCTAATTGATCTTAAAGGAAGTCCCGTAAAGACACTGTTAAAGTAATCAAGTAAAGATGAAGGTTTTTCCAGGTCCTGCTGTGACATCAGATCTTTTATCCTAGATATATTCTTACAGTGATAGTAGGCTGATTTAGTTATTCCCTTAATGTGTTTTTCAAAATCCATTACTACACTACACTAGTAGTAGCTATATGTAACTTTCTGACCTTGAAAATATGGGACAAACCTTTCCATCTATATTTCTAAAATCAGCAGCTTTGTAAGGCTGAGACGCTGGACTTTAAGACTTTTGCTTCCAGGATGATGCATCATGTTATAGCAAAATTTCCCTTTACACTCAGCATCACACAGTAGTAACTGTTTTGAACATGTAGCGTAGCTGATTTTTTTTTAAAGCCAAACATAAGAAAAATTCTAGGAGGACATCAGGAAAAGAACGAGAGTAAGCCAGAAATAAGAGAAGAAACATTTCCAGATTTAAGAGAGCTCAGATTAAAGGTAGGATGCAAGATGGATTACCTGATTATAGCAATAAGACATAGGTGTAACTTAATGCCTTTGGTGTTTTATATAAAATGTCATAATTCTGAAAATAAATAAGCTGTATGATGCCAATATGAGGTTTTTATTATACAGGCTATTACATTTTGCTGGAAACATTGCTCTTGATAACATAAGTCTGTACTGTTGTGTTGCTCATTAGCTTAAAAAAGCTAACAGTAAGTAGATGTTATGTTGCTAGTGATATGAGATAAATGATAGCCTGACATTTAAAAGCTGAGGTCACTAAGTTGTGGTAATAATTCAGACTATATGAATGTTTGTGCTGAAAACATTCACATTTTATTTTGCTTTATCAGAGTTGCAGAGATGGTATTCAGATGTAGTCCTATGGTTAGATTAAAGTTTTAGAATTCAGCTGGAATACTGGAATGAGGTTATTCATGTTAGGGTTTATGGCTTTTGTTGGTTTGGTTTCCTGTTTTATTTTGTAGTCTTCCTGTTTTGTCCCATGTTTCTTTTCAGCTTCATGTATTTGTTTATTAGTTTCACCTGGGGTTGATTTTGGTAATTGTTTTCACCTGTCCCTCATTTGTTTCATATGTATTTAAGTTACTTGGTGTGTCTGTTTGGTTGTGGGATAATTACTAAGTAAATGCGTAAAGTCAGTTCAGTGTTACAGTGTTAAATAAAACCTGTTAATCTTCACCCTGGCTGCCTCCTGCTTCTCCTCCTCACCTGAATATGGGTCCACCACCTACCCGCACCCTAGACTTCTTTTTTATTTGTGCTATGTGCCATTTTCATTTATTCTTCACCAATAACACATACATTGATAATGACACAAATTGCATATGTCATTGTGTTATTGGGCAGTGGCAAAGAAAACAATAACCACTCCATAAAAAATTGAACTTTTTCTAATATCATTCCAGCTTTCTGCCATAAAGTCTTGATTTTCTTGTTCTCTCAAACTCTCTGATCTGTGCTTTTAGATATTCTCGTAATTCAGATCATTTTTCTTCTGTGCTGACTAATCAAAATGAAAATTGCGCCATAGACTCAGCTGTTTGCATACAAGCTACAAACTCTTATTACTACCTGATGAAAGATTTAAAGTTGTGCAGTGTAATATATATTAGGTTTGACATGATATTCAAAACATACTCGTCTCAAATGACTGCAGACTGTAGCGGGCCGCCAATTTTCTACACAGTGCAGACATCTGCCGTTTACAATTGTTTTAACTGTAGTTTTGAGAAACAGGCAGCAAATCAACCACAAAAGCAGTTTGCTTTTTCATTTGACCACATTATTAGTCATCATAGTTCCAATCCTTGCTGAGGGTTGTGAAAATGTTTGAGGATGCTCATGCTTTAGAGTACGACATGATGGAAAGCAAAACTTTCTGTTACTCCCTAAAATTCCTTCATGTCGTTGCATTTCACTCGCCTGTGTTATAATGTTTTTTATTTTTCATTTGTGGACACCGATGGCAGAGTGATGTCCTTTGATGCTAAGGATGGGACGGGGTGGTGATGCAGTGTAAATTTATGAGGCGACCTTAATCCCATGAATCTTCTTGACAAAAAAGAAACCCCCTGCTCTCTCCACCCTGCTCAGCCCCTCTGTGAGACAGCATTCATGACGTATGTGTGCTTGTGTGGGTATTCTGGCTTTTTGTGGCTTTCGAGAGGACGGGTCAGAAGCAGCAGTGCATATCAATCCCTGATTAACGTGCTACTTCTCTGAGAACTCACAAGACAGATTTTTACATGTGTAAATGCAAACAGACAAGTCAGAGCTTGGTTTAGCATTTGTTTTATGTTTTTCAGCTTGAGGACTCTAATTGAATGCTGAAATTGAAAGTAAGTTAATCCACATTGTGCTAAAGACCACCATGCTTTGCTTTTTAAGCCTCATATGACCTTAGATGGTATTTTACACTTACACAAATAAAATATGGATGCTTTAAATGATTGTTTTTCTTTATTAAAGCAAAAACATATATTACTCATAAAATGATTATAGCTGAAAATATAGCTAATATAGCTGATTATAGCTCAAAATGCGATATTTACAACTAACAAAAGAAAAATCTCCTTAGAGAGTAAAAAAAAAACATCTAATTTTCAAAACAGACTAAGTTTATAAAAGTATTTTTAACATATTTAACTATGTTTTATTATTGTCATTTTTCCACATTTTTACAATTCTGAATAAAAAATGAAAAAGTTAGAAATCATAATTCAGCAGACTCTGGCTTTTCAGTATTAGTCAACACTGTGAGTATCACATCTTGTAAGGGTTTCTTAGTATTCAGCAAAGACTTTTTCTGCGTTGGCTTGTTGGATTTCTGTCAGCATCCTAGTTATGCAATACTCTAAGGCCATATTATATGCACCCTCAGATTTTATTTGACGTCAGGAGACAGCATTGATAAGACAATGAACTGGAATGACTGACGTTTAAGGACAATGTGTAATAATAAAAGTGAAAACACAAAAATTTATTGTCCTACAGACAACACAGCCTAATTATCAGACCTTCTTTAGGATAAGAACAAATATTAAAAGTCAGTCTGCCTTATAACCAGCAGTCCATCTATTAATCTCAGTCTCTAGTTAGTAAAACAACATAAAACAAATGTGATGCGTGTTGGAGACGATCCTTAGCTGTTCATCACTGTTCTGCACAAAATTATTCACTGATCTGAAGCTCTTTTGTAATCCTTGAGCCTTTTCACAAAGACTTGACTTTTGAGTTTTCACAAAATAAATCCACACCGTAATTCATGATGCAAATTCAGTTGTCTTGGAAACACTGCTTTGAGTTTTCCAAGCATAAAACTAATTCTCTGTGGTGTGCAACATGGCATGTTCATTACAAAAAGTGTAACCCATAGTGACACAGCATAGTTAGCAAATTAGCTGTCAGAAACATGACTCAACCGTATGAGTGGATGATATAAAGATGATCGCAGTGTTTAGAAAATTAACTTGTTTGTTTTTGGGTCAAATCATTGGAAAACTGTTTAAGTGTCAAGCTGTATAATTTAACATTTAAAATTAAATGGACAAATGTATAACTTTTTGAGCCCTAACACAAAATTGAAAAGCAGAATATAACACAGTTGGTGGTCTCTTATCATTTAATAATGTATGTATTTGCAAATGTCAAAATCCTGCTTGGAACAATCATTACTTTACTACAGATGTATCCAGCTGATATCTGATCTTGCAGTACTGCCATTATTATGGTGATAAGTCTAAATGACCAAATTATTAGTGCTAGCTTGGGTGGCAGCAGAGTTCTGCGAGAATGCATACGGTCTCCCTTTTGGTGGCAGTGATGAAATGGAAGACATGCAGCATAAATGCATGGTCCCTTTCAAAGAGTTTGCTCTTTTTCTAAAGAAATATAGTCCTGCATTATTCCTAGCTATATCTCCTCAGCATCCCAGAATGACGTAAATGCCTGTTGTGATTCGGAAGTTACCTCTATTATTGTGCCTGGGGGTCCAAAATCTCTGTCGTTACAGCAGGTAAGGCAAAGAATATACATTATGTGTACATATGTGTCAAAGGGTCAGTAAAGCAACGCTTCTTAGTATTTGTGATCTATTTTAGTTCGCCGGTGGTCATGGTGGTGCTGTAACCAACCCAAAGTGTGCAACCCACATTAAAGTCACCTTAACCCATCAGTAAAAGAACTCTTTATTGAACCAAGGCGAGATAGAAGTGATAGTATTGACGACAGAGATGTATGAGAAACAAATCTCTGTGCCAAACCCACAGTATCTCAGAACCACAACAAAAGGACAAGCAGAGGCATAAACAGAGGAAAACAAGGTATTTTTCCTGGAGACAACTTTCGGTTCAGGCACAGGCTAACAGTTGCAGACGTCTTCAAAAAAGAGAGCTGCTTCTCCATTGTGTGACTAGTTGTTGGTGAACTTTTACAACGATTTTCACACTGCAGGGCTGCTAAAAGACATCCAAGCATGCAGTTCCAAATCTAAGAACTTCTAAATTGAACCACACTTGGATCAACTTGCAAAGTATAAGTGTACTTATAAATATTACTTAACCAGAAAACAGAAGGTGTTCCGGTGGGCAGAGACTTGCTTGCTATGGAGACATTGAATGTTCACCCCAACATATGTTTTTGGACTCAAACATGTTTCTCTTTCTAAAGGCAATCTTTCAAGTTGCCCTGACAGCGTTTGTGAGCAGCTGCTCGTGTGAAAGATCCTTTAGTGCACTTCATTGGTTGCCTGTGTAAAACAGAGGGGACAGAAAAGTCTTTCAGTTACGTCAGCTGAAAATGACGCAGTGCAGCAGCTGAGTCATAACAGAGACATAGACCGATTTGCAACCCATATGTACTCCAAGTAACCTGTAAGCAAAGATATTTCTGACAGTTAAGCAGCTAACTTATTTAATTCATTTTATTGTTTGAATTCTAAGAATTATACTTAGATATAGAGGCATCTGATTCCACAGTTTTGATGCCTCCACTGAAAAGGGTGAACTCCACATGAAAGAAAAACTCCTTTTCAGAAAGGAATGACCTGAACCTGTCTAGAACAGAGGCTTTAATGCCACAGTGGTACACACGGGAAATCAAATTGTTATCATCAACTGTTAGGATGAGCACAGGCAGAGGACCCAAATGCAGATTTACAGAAAAATTTTAGGACACAGGAGAGCTTTGTTGAACATGGGATCTAACAATCTGGCTTTGGCTAAAGGAATGTCTGAGACTATATAGATGAAAGGAGGAAATGGATGCCAGGTGAAATCAATATCATCAGACAGACAGGAAGGACAAGACACCTGAAACAAGAGGGACATTAGATTTTCAAAACAAAAACAGGAAGCAGACCCAACCGAAACCTAACAAACAGGACGTGACACAACATCAACTCTTTTAAATGCTGCTGTGAGATGTCAAAATGGAAACATCAAGAGTCAGTAGCTATTAAAAGATTACAGTGCACCAAGACTTTCTTTGTTAAAGCTGTAAAACCAGACTGGAACGTTGCAACGATGTGTGCATTTAAGAAAGTTGTGGCTATTTAAAAACTTTCCCTGTGAAAAATGGGTCTTGAAATTTGAGAGGATAGAACCAGTGATGTCACAGCAACATGTCTGAAACAAAGTGGCAAAGTACCTGAGCTGTGGCTGCTATTAATAATAATATAATTAATAATAATAATATATTCAAGCTGTCAGACACAACATTAAAAACCTTCTTCAGGTTAACATCATTTAGCCTAGAAGGGGGTTTCATGCTACCTGCTAAATTCTCACCTTGACTAAAACACACAGGCTAATACTGATGAAAAACAGTAGAGCTTATGATGACAGTTCATATGGAAACAGAGGGACAGAAGACCTGAGATGATCTATCTTGTTAAAAAAAACAACTGTTTTACAGGTTTCTGAGGAGTTGTGAAGACAAGCAGATGAAGGGCTTTTCACAACAGTCAGTTGTGGAAAAAAGAAGCCAAAGGTTATCGGGTTGAGAAGTGTTTAATGACCCTTAATCAGCAGGAAGTTTCCATCATTTCCAACATAATCAGACACAAACAACAGCGACAGATGGCAGGCCACATCGACTGCACCATCTTGGAGTGAGATTACTGAAAAAGTAACCTTTTATTTTAATGTCCTTACTCCCATCACAGCACCCTGGAAGCAAGCAACCCTCTCGATAGACACAATTTTTTATCTATCTTGTTTTCTTTTTTTCACTTTTGACCTCAAGTTTAGGTAATTTTAAATTCGTTTTGTTCTCAAGTGATACTGACTGATGCATCTCAATTCCGTATACAAAACCATATTTTCCATCCTAACTGGTGCCGTCTATATTCACTGGTGTATACAGAAGAAAAATAGTCATTTTGAAATAAAGTGTTATATCTTATCTCTGTAAATGGTTTTGCATGCTAAAGCCCTACTACATATGTTTCAGACTCTGCTCTTTTGATTTGATGGCACACTGACATTCATTAAGCCCATTTCTCCCAATTTCGCCCAACATATGTCTGACTTTTACTGGTTGGAGAGAGCGCAAAGAAAGCATGGAACGCCGGCCTTTGTTTGGGGGTGTTAAGGTGCAAAAATCCACCATAGTTCAGTAGTGGCATTTCTCCAGCACTTACAACAGACCATAAACGCAAAAAGAGATCTCCCAGAAGATCTAAGAGTCTTAAAACCTTGAGTGTACCAGGTGATTTGTACACTCATCTTTAAAGATTTGTCTGTGTAGGAGCCCTTTTGAATGAAAAGTATTAGATTTGTGAAGTTGAAGGTACACTGTGTTCAGTTTTAATGTTTGCAAATTTTTGCACGTGTACATTTATGTTTTGTGCTTAGTTTCTGAATGTTTGTGAGTCCATTTCAATACACATTCAAGTAAGTTACACACTAACTAGATTACACAGCTTACAAATAATGTCTAACACACAATGATATTTAGTTAATTTTTTTCTGCACATTGGTAACAAGTTGTAATTAGGTAGCATCTCATTCCCATACATAAGTAATCTGTGGCCATACAATCAAACATATTTTCCTTCCATGTCCCCCAACAGGCTCTGTTGATATCTGTTTGATTTCTTTTTGATCACTGTGTGAAATATACGTCAAAAAAGTTTGACTTGACTTGACTTCAGCATCAGCAACAGTTATGTCTATCTACAGCCACGACCACAGACTGGTCTGGTAAACTATGCATCTAAAACACTTCGCCTACATAGTTTGGCTCACATAACTTAAAATTCAGACATAACTCAGCCACTAAAACAAGGTTTTTCTATCAGTAACATAAAGGAAAAAAAGCATTTGCTCAATTTTTTTTTCTCTTAATATTATTTCCCTTCAAATGTGGTTTAGTAGTGAGTCTCCAGACACACTTTTATGGTCTCTGTAATCACACAAAAATGGACACAATAATACCCTTAAACCATCTGCTCTCATTGCTCTCTCTTATCTTGTTTTCTATCAATACTCCCTATTTTTTCTTGTCCCTGCCAACATTTTTCTTCTCCCACTTGTTGTCTTACAGTCTCCTCTTAGATTTTTGTCAGATTTCTTCTTGCCAGCAAAGTTACAAGAAGTCCACTTTGATTGGGTCAGCTCTACTTTGGACTGAGCTCATTATTAAGGTCGAAAGATGTCTCCGGAAATGTTAACGTTAGAGAAAAAAAAAATTGCTTTTAAGTGCAAACTCTTATTTGCAGGATGTTGTTACAAAACAAAGAAGGAGCACTGCGAGTGTGTTTGTGTGTGCTCATATTTTACGTCTGTGTGTATAAATCCCATCATGCAATATCGTATTTCATATGTAAGGCTTGAAGATATAGTTCAGATGAAGATGTAACAGGAACCCCATGCTCCCATGAGACATGAAAATATGATGGAAATGATTTCTCCTCATGTCACATACCAAAAGCAGATAATATATTTAATGTATGTACAGTGTAGTGGATGCAGCATAGATTTCACTGAATACTATAAGATCTGAAGGATTTCTTGAAGAATGAATCTAAATTATTAACAAGTCAGAAACAGAAATAAAAATACTGAAATCAGTTAAATAATTTGTTCAACCTCTTATAATATGTATGTTTGCATATTTTCTGCAAGCAAAGCTTAAATCGCCATGCAAACCCTTTTATTCCCAGCTACATGGTTAATAAACTTCCACTCTTAGACTAATTCAGCTGGAACTGGAATGCATTTTATGTCCATGTTGTTGGATATTATTTCCCTTCCAACTAAATAACTGGATATAGTTGACCTTTTTTTAAGCCTGTCTGATCCTTCATGTGGTTTCGTTGCTCTGCATTGTGTCAGGCAGATTAACCAGTAACACATAATCACCGTAAAGCTTTCTAACCTGTCTACAACCAAACTAAGCATCTTAATTTGGACTGAAAATCAAGGCTAAGCTAATGACAATGTCATTGTGGAAACTCAAGAAAAAAAAAGTACGTTGGAAAGTTAGTACACATATAAATTAACTTTAATAGCTAACAGCACATACAGATCTGCATTAGGAATGTAATGTAGCATACCAGTCAGTCTCTCAGAGTCTCTGCAGACTCAAAACTTATGCAAGCAGCACTACTGGAGTGTATTTAGGAACAGAGGTATTTTAATGCTGATGCAAAGTTTATGTAGACAGTTATGGTTATTGAATCTGTATGTTATTCTTTGCTGTTTAGCAACAAACAGGACGCATAGCTGAGTCTTAAGAACATGTTATATTGGGAAAGGTATTTTTTTTCTCATGGCGATTGACATTGCAATCTGTCAATCTTAACTGTCCTCCACATGATTGCATTGAAGAACTAACAAACAAGAGAACCTGACCGGTTTGTCTTATAGCGGGTTTGGGAGAGAGGGGGTAGGTGTGTTTGTGTTCTTTAATTTGTTTTGTGAATGTGATGAATGCACTGAGGACTTCCAATTATTATCTCTGCAGCTTATTTTCCATGTATTGGACAGTACTGGCATCATTAACCTATTTCTCTTTTTTCTGCAGGTTTTATTTCTCATTTCTT
>JBAMHX010000025.1:12139523-12170120 GCA_037177515.1 Pseudomugil tenellus | reverse complement strand
TTTCCTTTATCTGCAGGTCTTCCTGGATAGAAGCTGCAATGTATATTAATCTGTCTTTCCTGTCCTTGTAACCCCAGTGACTCGAGGCAGATGACTGCCATACCTGAGCCAGGTTCTGCCGGAGGTTTTGCCTCCCTGTTACAGGGAGTTTTGCTTCCCACTGTCGCCCTATGCTTGCTCAGGATGGGAGATTGCATCGAATCTTGATCAAAGTCAAGATTCGATACGATCTAGCTGGTTCCCTATATAAGGCTATTTTTTTTAATTGGCCGATCTCTGTGAAGTACCTTGAGACGACATTGTTGTGGAATGGCGCTATACAAATAAAGTTGAATTGAATTGAATGAAGTCTGGTTTGTGATTCCTCCAAGTTTAACATAAAAAACCTGCTGCTCTTATTATGAAAAGCACTTTGTGCTGCTGTTAGTCATGAAAGATGCTTTACGGATAATTTTCATTTAAATTAACAGGATGACTGAAAGAAATTAGAACACTTTTGATTCATTGTTTTGTTACACATGGCTACGATAACCAGGAGACATATGGTAATCAGTTTAAACATAAAGAACAGAAAATAATATCATTGGCCGTCTAAGAAAATAGGAAAAAATGTTCTCAAAAACATAGAAATTTTGGTGTATTTTAATATGAGTAAGTAGTAATTTGTGGAAACAAGTAATTATTTATTTAATTACATTTAAGTATTTTTGAAGAGCCACTATTCCATCTCATATTATGAGCTTTATGTTATAAAATCACAGCCAATCTTTACAAGTAATTTACAAAATTGTTATTGCAGAGGATCTACATTTAGCAAGATTTGGCCAGTTGCACTTAATACATACAAACACAAGAAGTAAACTTTACCAGAACTCTATACCAAAGAGTTATCATAATCTGTATATTACATTATAATGATATCTACTGTATATACAGCAAAACCCTATTTCCTAAAAAGTTCAGACACCACAATGTAAATGAAAACAAAATGCAATGATTTAGACATTTCATTAACTCACATTTTAATTCCATAAACAACATATCACATGTGGAAACTGAGACATTTTAGCATATTGTTCAAATATTATTTCATTTTCAAACTGATGGCGAAAGTTTGAACAGAACAAAAAAAAAGCTGGAAAATAATCAGCACAGAAAAAAAAACAACTACAAAAAGACCCCACAACAATAGACTTTGACAACTAATTTTGTCCATTAGCAAGATGTGTCAGTGACATAACTGGGTAAAGAAGCATTTAAGAAAGCATACTGAGGACAGCAATAAAACTGAGTCTAAAAAAAAAGTAAAACTACTAAGATATTATTTAAACATAAGATATAATTGGAAACTGCATCCAAACCTTTGACTGGCGTGTGTTTCTGCATTTTCTGGTATCCATGTTGTTCATACTGCATAAAAATCTCTTCTGGCTGCTGAAGACAAGCTCACCACAAATAATCAAATAATTCTGTGCTTTTACTAATTCTCCATCACGGTCACATGGTGGAGGCCTATTGGATATCCGAAGATAACCACACTGATCTTCTAAGTAATGTCTGGATTGTTTCTGCATTTCTTTTTCATTAATTAGTCTGTATTAACTGGCTTCTTATTATGAGAACACAAAGCTGAAGATTAGCTCTTTTGGTTGAACTGTAATGAATCCAATAAGTAGTTTCAGAATGCAGATAATGACAGCTAGGAATCATGTTTTCACAGATAATGGAAAATACCACAGTTCTTCCTAGGAACTTGCTACCTAGTCAATAGCCTGAGCTACAGTAACTGGTCCATGGCTGAGTGCTTTTTCCGCACAGTGATGATGAGGTTGCTTCTTGAGAATACACTGCTGTCAAGCAAGAGCCTTCTAGGAATAATTATCTCACATTTAATACTAAATCTAATACAAAATGTATTCCTCGGAGAAAAAGTCTGTTTTTGTTCTCTTTAGAAAATGTATCACTTCTTCCTATAAGTCATAATCTGTCATTTTCCACTCCTGACATATGGATAAATAGCGGCACAAAAGAGCACGTTTTCCAATGTAATTCAATACAAGAAGCTATCATTTATTCTCTGTGGGGAAATTGTATTTACAAAGCTCTCATTCTCTCAAACCTTTATAAACACTGAGCTGATGCACCCTCATGTCCGCCTTCCCTCCGTCTCCTTCTCTCACTCTAGCTTTTAGATCCCATGTCGGCAATGTTGAGTGCTCAAGAGGGCCTGCAGGAAAAGCATGTTAGTATCAATTGCTCCCTTGGGAAAGGGCATTTGGGAATCAACAACTGTGACATGATAGACATGCAGATCAGCTCTTAAAGCTTGGGGGGTATAAAATAAAAGAACCAGAAAGTGATGTCAGCGTTAACATCATGTTGGATCAGATTATGAGACATGACTAATGGAGAACAAAGGGATGCAGGATTAGCGTTGAGGTCAAAGACTACTGTTGGGAGGATCCCAGTGGTGCAGTATTAATTTCACAGGTGGGTATGTTTGTAGTATTCTCAGGTCTTACTGTCCTTAGCTGTCACTACCTATCAATTCTCTAAGTTAAGTCGGCTAATAAAAGCGGCAAGACAGGGAAGCATCCTTCCAAAACAAATAAATTCCACTGTCTTGTCTCCTCCTTCATTTTTTTTTTTTGGGACTTCTAACAAACTATGTGCTGCAGCCCTTCCTCGTCAATCCCTTGCTGACTTACAGCTTTACAGTCATTCTGTGGATATAAAAAGCACAACAAGCAACACACCAAAGACAACAGCAATGCAAAATATTGCACGAAAGTTGATGTATTATTCTGGGAGGTTTGTTTTTATTAAATATTTGGTAACGTTTTGCATTTTTAGTTTTAATATGTTGTAAATGGATATTATCTTTTCTGTTTGAGTGTATTTTTAAAAAATTTGGATTAATTGTTTTTGGTCACACTGCCTTTGTTGGCTTCTGCAAAATTTAGTTGCATTTTTTCTTAGCTTGGTATTTACTTCTTCCTCTACATTTCTGTTATCGTTGATGTGATCAACAACTTGGGAGCAACCAGACGCCACTTCAAACTTAGCCGATGGAACAATCTGTTCATTTGCTTTTGGCACATGCTTACTGTTTTAGTTGCTTGTGCACATTGACTCCAGATTGTTCACTTTTGTTGCTAATGATTTGAGAAATGCAATATAAATCCATTCAGTCTGTAAGCAGCAGCTGAGTTGAGGATTGAAAGCAACAATTGAAAAAATCAGTTTTAGAGGTGCTGAGTGAAGAGGAAGAAAAGAACAAGGAGCACACCGAGACAAGAAACAATCATTTCAGAGGAAATTTGAGAAACTGGTGTGAAGCATCTTCTTTTTTTTATTTTGCAGTGACAATGAGTGAGAGCAGCCGCTTCTCTGTGGCCGCTCTTAGTAGCACAGTCGAGAACATACACTGTTCACAGATGTTTCTGTGTATGATGCTGCCAACATGATATATACTTCTACAGCATATCTGTGTACGTACCACATGAAGCTTACTATCACCTTTTTGACAGAATAATAACAGAAATACGGTCAAGATTAATGAATTTGAAAAAATAATTTTTAATTTATAAATAGAATATAATGAGGACTCAGAAATATTTTCAAGACTGACTAAAGTAAATGACATGTGTAACTTTTTTCAAGCTGTATTGGTGATCGTGCAAAATTCAAAGATTTTCTGATTGTCGTTTCAAAATCAGGCTTTCATTCACATCTTGAAAGGAAAAGAATAGAATTTTTGCAAGAAATGTGTTTTCGCTGTAATGAAGAGATTTTGTAGCGTGCTGCAAAGAAACGTTCCCTTCTGGGGTCGGCCAAAGACAGAATCCCAATCATGTCTACAGGGCCAGAACCTGATGTTCAGCCCAAGCATCACACACAGCCACTCAGCTGGACAATAATCTGATAATAGCAAACACACATTAGGAGTTATTGTGCAAAGAAAAGAGAAAAAAGAAAAAGAAAGCTGTTGGATGATCAAAAGAAATAGGCAGCCAACCGAGTGGAGAAATGGGACAGCACTGGCTCGGGAGGAGATTATTTCCTCTTTCCTAATGATTTTGTTTTGGCATAAACATTTGGAACATGAACTCCAGACGTGTTCCTTATACACTGTGGCTAGATCAATACATTTAAACAGCATCAGATGAGATTTAGGCTTAAAGAAAGCATCTTTCTTTCACATAGAACTGAAATCTATAACTTCCCTCAGACATTTCTTTGCATGTTTATTTGCATGTAGTTTTTACATTTTTCTCCAATCATACTGTCATGCATCCTGCTGGGGATGCCATGCAAGACTTGAAAAGGAGGAAACCTTTTATAAAGCTTTTATTTCTAAGCTGTACAAGTTGGAGCAGATATACAAAAATAACTTTTTTTTATAATGGATGCAAAAATAAGATTATGCAGTGTCTCGAAGGCATAAAAAACCCTTTTGTTAAAATAAGACCTGATTGAAATAAGAAAGAGCTGGTTTTTTTAGTTTATCGCTCATCAATACAGCCTGATTTTTATACAGAATAACTCTTCCTGCAACAAAACTGACAAATGCTATTGATGTTGGCAAATTATTTGTTTTTGACAACGGAAATGAAGTGACCTGAATTTCTGTTTTGACCTGTGCAACAAAGGCTATCAAGAAGCTCATTAACAAAGTTCACATTTTTGGCAGGTGATAACAGATTCGTCATAAAGCTTAGACAAACAAAATGAGTTGATGATCTGGAAATAATACAAGAGCTACAAGAAATAATTAAAATCTTATGTTTGCTATTTCTAAATGCACCTCAGATGGAATCACAACATGGGAAGTTGTGTTAAGCCTTCCATTTCATCCACACTATGTAGAAATATTGGAGAACTTTGTAATTATTTTAATAAAGATTTGAATTATAAAAATTAACAATTACATAATAAAATTAATGAATGATACATAGAACCCTTATATAATGACTTTTTTTTATTCCACTGGGAAGTTAACGTGATATCTGGTTTTTAATGAAACTGCTCTCACAGCTTTTCATTTAGTGTAGCACATCACCACATGATGGTTGTTACTAGGTTTTATATAAAAACATCCTGAAATGAACTTATACCATGTCATTTAGGAAGATTAAGCCAAAATGCATAGAGAATTTGTTAAAAACTTTCAAAAATATAAAAGTAAGATGTCTTGTTGTCTCAAATCTTTAGGAAAAACTCACCTGTAAACTTCAACTATGTCTAAGCATATTAGAAATGTTAAATTAATCCCGAGTATCATCCACATCCAATGCCTTTGCATGTTCTGATTAGATTGAGAGCTGAAGCATCATGACTGAGCATTAATTCAATGGAAATAATAGTTCCCAAGCTGCACTTCCAGCTTTTTATGATAGCATCAGAACAACATCAATTCAGCTTTGTTAAAACATGACACACAACTCAACCAATCTCCCACATAAGTTAGAACACCCGTACAAAATAAGCTGCTGAAGTTTGACAACATGAGACCTTGCTGTCATTTGCACCACTGGACTATTATTACAGAACATCTTCTGAAATAAATATTAACAGTCAGAAACTATTGAAGTTTTGAATCAACATGAGAGACATTGAAACACCAAGTACCGTTATAAAGGTACGAAGTCATTATAAAATCAGTCCATAATGTTTCTAAATGTTCCAAAACCCCTATTGGGTTGAAGCCCATCCAAGCTGTCATCTGAGAAAACCCAGGTCAGGATGCTGCTCTGCTACAGAATCAACACAGAGAAGGAAACCAAGCACTCATGCCAATGGAGCATCCAGAAGCAGCATGCTAGTTTAACATGCTCTATAGGAGGAATTCAGAGTGATTGGAGAGAACTTACACATTTGCAGGAGAACATGCACACAGAAAAGCCCCAGCAGTTTCAACCATAAGTAATTAAACTGTTAACTCTCTAAGACATAGTGGTGATAGGAATCAAAATGAGAAAATGAAAAATGAAGGTGGTACAGGTTGAGGATGCATTACTGAGGAAAGTCTGTAAATGTTTATTGTCAAATTGATTGAATATTTGACTGTTTTTTACTTAAGCAATTTTAATTTTATATTTCTCAAGAGTCACTTTTGAAAATAACTAAAAAATAAGCATTTCCAGAGCAAAAGAAATTCAGATTTTTCATGAAAATTACATGAAAATCTTGTTGAAGATGTGCTGTTTTAAATTGATGTGGAATAAATCCTAAAATAAAATCCTATTAAACTTTTGTAGAGATCTGAAATCAGCCATTGCTTTAAAGCAGTTGCACATTACATTGATAAATATTTCCCTCAATCCGTTTATTCATGTTTTGATCACATCTGCATCCTGGACCCACAAATCTTCAGCTGGAAATATGAAACTTGAAAAGAATTAGACTGATGTCTCCAATAAATGTGCTGACTATCAAACCTTTAGCGTCTATGCCGCAGACTCAAATTCAGAATATGTTGGAGATAAAGGAAAGATAGAGATATGCATGTCAAAAACCATATCCTTCTTTTATCCAGCATTAAATAACAAGCATCTGTATGTTTCCTTTTTGTTTTTTGGACCCCACCCAGTACATTGGGGAAGGAGGAGAGTGTGGTTTTGAATTTCTATTAGGCAGTAATTTTGAAGAAGAGAATGAATAAATAAATGACATTTCTACTTGAATACTCAAAAGAATTATGTGTATGTGCACTTTCTTTTCGACGATGCCTGGAGTGAACCACAAAATACTTCATGGTGGATCACTGAAACCACCAGCTGTGCAGCAGATGTATGCAATGACCTACTGACAGGAGCATTTAAAGATTTCAACCATAGAACCTTTTTAAACGTTACCTCCAGAAAAGACTAAACTAATCTGCAAACTAACCAAACCCCCCCACACACGTGTCATGTTCACACAGCAGACAAACAGAAAGTGTGGGGGTGCGAGAGGGTGGAATGCTGCTATTGACCACACAACCAGAAATATGATTGCATGAATGCTGCTGTTGCTTCATCTGCAACATTGGAACAGGCCATTGTTGTAAACATTGTCCACGGTAGCAACGTTCAGTAAGATCAGATCTCCATCAACTTATTTTAAATCATTTCTATAAAACCATCACCTCGCCTTGTGAGTTCACATATATTACTTTCTATTTAGAAGAAAATAAATATGCAGTGAAACCTGCAGAAACAACTGTAATGTTATGCTAACTGGGTACCGTACTGCTGACTTTTCATACAATCCTTTTTTTGTGTTGGGGGACTAAACAAACAAGAATAATCAGCATTAATATATGGCTCATGCTAACTACTAGGCATTCACTGCATTTGTACGTGCATTTGAATATTAAGTTTAGGCTTGAGTTTTTATTATTCCAGCTTTTTACTTAAATCTATTTAAGTTACAGTTGGATAAAGAAGAGAAAGTGGGAGGCGGGTTAAAGTTAAAGCAGATGTTTAACATGCAGAGCCCTTTTTTCAGGGGTTTGGGAAACAATGGAAATAATAAACTTATAAACAGGTGAGAGGTACACCTGGTTACGTCTTGATTAGTTAAACATGCAAAGTGTTAAGGAGATGATGGTAGAATCTGCATTTCAAGCCTTTAAGGCAATCTGACTGAACCAGTTTTTATTATTTTTTCCTTGTGTCTATCTAAAATAAAGTGTTCTTGCGTTCTTTCTGCAGGGTAATCTACGTCTCTCAGCTCTGTGCCAAATTTGAAACCCAAAAGTCTGTATTGCAATCATGAAGCATAACCTCATTTTTATTTTGACAACCAAAAACAATGATGATGTAAAGTGTATTGAAACTGTGAAAAGGCTGCAAACATATTGAAGTTGTATGTTTGACAAGAAGAATGATAAATGGAAAAATGAAGATCGTTTAAACAAGAACAAGCCAATTATTTGTGAGGCACTTTTTGGCAGGTGCACAAGAAATTTGAACATGAAAACAAAAATGTTGCATTATTAAAATGTCTGTTTTATTCTGCATGTTTAAAATTGTTAGAAAAAAAATAAACTAGTTGACCCCAAAGGAACCTAGCTTATATCCTTTAAATCTGTCTGGAAGCTGCCAATCAATCAATCGCTGCTACATGCCAACACATTTAGTTCTGCTTTGTTTTTTTAATGGGGCAAATTAAAACAAACTTTTTAGATTGTAAATATTCTCAATTTTTACCTTTGACTAAAGGTTTACTTAAGCTCTTTATGTGTACTATGAAACTGCTATAACACTACATTTTAAATAGGTCATGATTTTGGCGGGGAGTCGACGCCACTGAGTTGATTTTTCTGTCTCATTGTACATCCCGTCATTGTGCATTTCGTATCACATGATGACAACAAAGCTGGTAACCATACACAGCGAGGGAGCTAGCATCTGTTTCTACATTACAGTGAGGTGCAGAAAGCAAAGTCAGCCAACGTAGCTGATAGCATATTTATATTAGTGAGCCCTTCACCCTTATTTCAGATGTACTTGACCGACACATAAAAGCTATTTCACACTGAGAACAGTCAATACGTACACATTATAATATATATGTAACAAGAAAGAGACGTATATAAAGTTTATCCTGGCTGGAGGGATGGTTTAAAGTGAAACTTTAAAGTTAGTTAAGACGTAAAATCCAAACTTTTTTCCTGGTTTGCTCCTCTGCTTCAGCTGGAAACTAAATTATTACTATTAAACACACCTATACACACACACATACATATGGATATATGAATATCCCCTTATTTTGCCTTATTTCATTTAATACATGTGCTGACTGACTGAAGAGATATGCAGCAGTATCATTTTTAATTTACACTCAGTTCACATTAGAATAAAGTGAAAGCCAATGATCTGCTGAAAGACTGGATAGAGGAAGAAAGGTTGATGATGAGGAGAACAGGAATCTTGAGCATTTGGAGGTATGGAGGATTTATTCTAACTGGATACACATGGGTAGAAAGTCTATGGATTCCAGTGGCAGGCATTTGGTAAATCATCGCTGGGTGGGAAATTCACTGGTATGAGGAAGAGAATTATGTTTTTACAAATAGACTGAAGTTAGAAAAGACACATTTCTTTGTCTTAAGCAAGATTACCCTTTAAAGTAAAAAAAATGCTCGGGGAAAAAAAGGGCAAGAAAAAGTCTGGGCACCATGCCTGGTCAGTGTGTATCATCCTTTTTGGCAAGTAGCACAGCTTGTAAACAGTTTTTGCAGCCGGCTCAGAGCTTCTCTTAGAGGGTTTTCATCCTGCTTCTGGTCATGTGAAATTATTGGGCCATTTCATATCAGCTGCACTACAAAGATTTTTTACAGCAGTTTCAAATGTTATGAGCTTAAATGGCTGTCATCAATTCTCACTCTCATTAATATGGCCAGTCGGTGTCCTGTTCAACTGCTATCTCTTCCACTGAGGCACAGAAACACATGTAATTTAAAAAAAAAAGTTTTAATCCAAATTAATTTTTTTCCTGCTCTTACACTAATAGACTTTATACTTGAGAAATAAACTAAAAATGGTGTTAGGCAAAGTAAAACTGCACTTTGAAGTATGTTCATCCAATCGCACAAAATTACATTTCATAAAGTGAAACACAAAGTACACTGAAATTCCAAACCAAATGATGAATTAGTTTTGGTATCTAAACTAAACAGAGTGGTGATGTGAAAGAAAAGCAAACGGAAAGTTAAAGGACTAAAGTCCCATCAGGGAAAATTACAGTTTGGTGAAATGTGAAGAACAATAAAAAACTTTACACAAGTGAAAAAAGACGCAATATAGCAAACGAAGTACGCAAATTGCAAAGGTTTCTGTTTACTTTGTTGTTCTTTTATTATTCTATCATTTTAATATTTGTGCCGGTGTTCCCACATTACAGAAGTATACACCAACCCCCCAATAACATCTGAGGAATGCCTTTTGCAGTCAGAAAAGAGCTTTAGGATTTCCTTTTAAGCACTGTGGCTCTTCAGACTTCGCCACAAAACACCGTGTTGTCTTATTGATATATTTTAAGACAGCCTGATGATTGTTGGATTGGGTGTATTCACCAGGCTTTTCCTTTGTGTATAGATAAAGAAGACCAATCTTGACCTTTTCTTTCTCCATTCCTGCACTGAAGGAAACACAAATATGTTCATCTTAAGATGGTCATTGAGGAAATTTTATATATTAGCTTAATTACCTTGCTCTCAATTAATGTCTAGCTGAAAGGTCCGACCAAAAGGCTCCTAAACTGATGTCATGCTGATCTTAGTAAAGCATCTGCAAGGCCGGCGTCCTTCCGTAAGGAAAATGTTTAGACGAAACTTCCGTTTTTATCTGTCATAACATAAAAACAAACTCCAAACTGACACACACAACCAAAGTCTTTTAACGAAGGTGTCTCCAAGAGACCGGGCAGAATAGCTTCAGACTTCTGTGTGACAACAGATCTCTGGAGGGAGTCTCACCGGGTTATAACCTTGTACCTTGTCTGTATGTCTTTCATGTATTATCTCACTCAATGCTTTAATGTTTAATGTATGTTCAATTTTTTTTATTCTTCATTATTAAATTTATATTCTTCTCAATCTAAGAAACAGTCTCCTCATCCTTGACAGGAAAAACGGCCATTACATGATAAAAGAGTTTCATCTTTAACTATATTCATTTCTATTCTGTGCTGCTTAATCCAATCAGGGTGCAGTCTGTTCTATAATCACTTTGTCATTGCCTTTAAGAAAAAAAAAGATATTTGATCCAAGTTTTTACATGCCACTATTTCTGTGATCAATTTAAAAAAAAAGGAGGGAAAAGATGAAAGACTGCAAGCTTTTATACTGAATCTTTATTGCAGATGTGGATCATTTTTAATGTTTTTTAAAGCACAAATCCCTTTGAGTAAATAAAAGTATGTGTTTTCTGATTTTCACTCTATTTTAAATATGTTTTTTCTGATCTTCTGGTTAGTTTAAAAGTCATAGTCATTAGCTGTGTCAGTTTATCTGACTCTCAGGGAAGAAAATATTTTAACATCCTTGATTGGAGAAGAAGGTTCCTCTGCTGTGGTCAGACTGACAAAAAACCCTCCATCAAGAAAACTGTGGCAAAGTTTAAAGGAACAAGTTTTTGGAACTAAATTCAGACACAATCAGACAGAATCAGACAGAAAGAATGTTCATAGAAAGACAATCGCATCCCTGGGACATGATTAATTAAATAAACTGTCAATCAAAACACCAAATGTCAACAATAGATCATAAGGAAAAGGAAAGTGAGACAATCAGCGTGTTGAAAGAATGACCACCGTGTAGCATCTACAAGTTGTGCCACATGTGGTTTACTTTGAATCACATGAGTTTGAGTCACCCACTCGCACATATCTCTTCACATGTGACTGAAGCGAAGTTAACAAAGAGCATAGAACTGCAACAGAACGGGGTTAACCGAGGTAATGCTCCCTTCCAAATAATACTTTAAACTAATTATGGGAAAATTGCTGCTGTTTTTAAACATGTGACAAGCAGAAAAATAAGAATGGATAAATATCAAAACATTCCTGTGAAAAGTATGAAAATATTGTTAACAGTACAGCAGGAACAAGTCTTCCTCACCTGCTGCTGATGAGCATCACAGCAGAAACTCTCTTGTCTTTACCTTTCATCCAAACCCATTCAGAAATAGCTCCTTTTTTCCTCTTTTTTCAAAGGTCAGACTGAGTTTTCATCTCTGTTGATCAAAATAAAAGCTGAATCTTTTTGTCACTTCTTTGCACCTCACTGGGCTCTTTTTGAATGTTTGATGCATGCTACTCGGCAAGCGCAGATGTCTGACGAGATGTGACATGTGTTGGTCTCCTCGATTTGGCAATTTGATTATCCATTTATATGGAAATATCTTATGAGTCAAATTCAGCTGACATGATGGCTGAGTGTACTGCTGAGATCTACAAATGTGACCATGGGGGTGAGGAGTGATGTGGAGTGGCTGCAGAAGGACGCCCCCTGTTGAAACTGCTCCTCCATGGACGAATTTCTGAACTCCAAATAGAAAAAGATATGGATATATTATGATATTGATACAAAAACTAGTGTTATTTTAAAGTTAGTTTTGAGAAGAATATACCTACATGTCACGTTAAAGCCTAAAAAAGCTTCATTATTTAGATTGGTATCTGGTTTTAATGTTTAAAAGCTCATCAGTTCAGTCAGTAAAATAGGTTTCTTTTTTATCCAAACTGTTTGCACTTTGCTCCTCTGGGGTCAAAGGAGACTGCTTCAAATCTTTATCTGTGTTGCACACTTCAGTAAGTTGGATGTTAAAGTCATAAACCAGCTCAGAACTGAATCAGCACCTACCTGCACAGATATATAGATGAACACTGCAGGAAGAGATGCGTGTCACTGGATTTGTCTTGAACCCTGAATCATCGCATCTGAGAGAGGCAATATGCTATCTCTGGAGGATGTGCATCACCATGGAAATCAGATATCGCCTTTACTTCAGCTACTGATTCTTGTGCCTGCCATCCTACCGGAAGGCATCACAGCTTCCCGTTAAACCCAAAGAGCCTGACCTTGTTCAAAGAGGAGGTTAGGAGGAGGGTGACAAGCGCGCGCTGTCCTTTCAGCACCAAGGTTTCACCCAATCCACGGCCAAAAGATCCTAACTTTACTCAGCTATGCAGTGAAATAACCAGGCTGTCACTATAGGTATATGTAATAATTCGATCAGGACAAAAAAACAAACAGAAAACTATTTGTTATATATTTGGGTTAGTTTTGTAACGACTGTAAGAAATAATTACACAATGTCTAAAAGCTGGTTTTATTCGGGTAAACTTTTGGACTTTGGGAAAAGTAGAGGTACGTCTGAAGCAGGCCGTCTCCTCTCAACACGTCTTCATTAGATTATAAAACCCCACAGGTCCGTGAGATTTGAGGGCGTGGGCATGAGAGCCACTTGCACGCCCTGACTTTAAGAAAACTGCACTGACCACAGCAGCCTAGACTAATCTGAATCCGGGGGATAAACCAGTAAACTATTCTCTACTATTCTGTTCTGCACAGAAATTGCTGGTAATAAGTATTTTTTTCACCGTAATCAATTTTCAAACAAGCATCTTAAAAGGTGCATAATTGGGTTTCAATTTCCATGATGGATGTAAAACGCGCAATGGCTCTAAATGAGGTTATGAGGATCACAAGGAGGATATGGGAGCATTTCCACTAAGATGTTGGTATCTGTGCTGTATACACTGGGCTGATTGGAAAATTCAGTGGAAGTATTAGTGGAGGAAAACGCTTCCTGTAACCGCGTATCGCACAGATAAATGGAGTAACGGAAAGGAGGGGGCGCAGAAAACTTGACTCGGCGCTCAAGTGATGGTCAGTCAACTCATGTGGACTTTCCTCTTCAGGTGCGCTTGTATTGTGTGCTATAATTACCACATATGTGGCGGAGTAGCCCACAAGGGACAAGTCACTGCGTCTGCGAGACAATAAAAAGTGAGCTTCACTTTGGGGAGACGGGTCTACGACTTCAGGACGCACGCGGGATTTGGAGCGCAGGATCTTTCAGCTGGTTACTCTGTGTTTGCACTCTGCCGGTGGTCAGAGGATGGCCGCAGATACTCATATGACTACAGAAGCTTTATTTTTTCAGACATAGGAGAAAACTATAAGAGGACATATTTGAATCAAGACAGGAAAACTAAATAAGTTAAACTTATTTTTCATTTTTCTTCCTGGACGCACCGGACACAACCACCTAATTTGAGGACTTTATAAAGGTAACAACTTCTACTGTGAAACTGTTAAACTATTTAACACGATAAAACATTTATTCTTATAATTTTTTTGCTAATATTCTGATAAAGACTTGCCACATAACTGTCCACAGCCTCGACTCGGAGAACTAATCCCTAGTTTAATAAATCATACTTCAAAGACGACAGGACAAAGTTAAACAGCTGCTTTTGCCAAGACATACAGACAACTCTGTACTCAAGACTGATTTGTGGTGTTTAATTTAAACAAACATTAATCTGTCTTCTGTGCAAAACGTTTAGTCTAAAGAAGAATTTTGCTGTGTATGTGTGAAATTTGGATGAAATACAGATAAAAAGGCATTTCACAGATGTTAGACTGTGAAATCTCCATTAGTTGTGAACTATTTGATGCGCACTTGCCAAATTTAGCCCCATTGTGACTTGAACTTTTGGCCCCTTCTCATAGTCTTGTATTACTGTTTATTATGGCTCATACAGGCTATTGATGAGCCTGTTAGAACTGATCATCGTGCTCGCGCTGGGTGTTATTGGATTCCCTTTTATAGGAAACCTGACATAGCTCCTTGATCTCTCCCGCAGGTGTCCGGAGAGAACACAGCTTACTCCCTCTCCCCCCCACCACGGGAGCTATGAGCGGACTGCGCAGGCACGTCATTGTGGGACTGGTGTTACTGATGTGCACGTTAACTGAGCACTGCAGCGAGAGCGCGCCCACGACGGCGCCTACGGCGACCGCAGCCGGTGCCGGCGGGGTCGCGCAGCGGGACTTGCGACGCATAGTACAGATCGTGAAACACGTGGAGGAGAACCGGGGACCCCACAGCTCGAAAACGGAAGCCCCGCTAACGTCACGAGCGGAAAGCTCCCCATCAGAGCAGAGGGATTTTCGAAACAGAACAGAAAGAGCGAATCAGGCTGTCGGTGAGTGTCTGCTTGTCCTTTGGGTGTCAGGATGCTGCGGAGGGCTGTAGTATATGTAATGCTCCTTTTTCCTGTTGGAAATGGCATCTGGCCATGCTGTGCAGATGTTTGTGGGAATTTATCTTTAATTTGACCCCCTATATCCTGGCTTTGGTTGACAAATTTATCCTTGATCTATTGTTGAGGTGGATGTTGCCTTTTGACACTGTCTTGTAGAAAATGCAGATATGTTGCCTTAAATGAAAACCTCTGACACTCCTCTCCTGTCTCCCCTCTTTTGACAGTTGTATTTCCCAGAGATCTACGAAAGAAAGAAAAATTTCTCAAACACATAACAGGTAAGGCTTCAATGAAAGTTCCTCATGTGACAAGCGTGTGAAAACCATTTTATTGGCTGATGACTCCCACATTTGACACCGACGGCGGAATAAACATTAATTGAAATATAGCCTTGAATAAAAAGCGTAAAACAGATGTTAGTGCAGATGTTTGTTGAAGCTGGAAATGTACTTAAAGATCTTTCTCATTTCCTCTGCCAGGTCCGCTTTACTTCAGCCCCAAGTGCAGGAAGAACGTGTACAGAGTTTACCACCACACCAGAGACTGCACGATACCTGCATGTAAGCTGCTATTGCACAGACCCTCTTATAAAATGAGTAATGACTCTGTAAGTCCAATGTCAACACGCTGTACGAAAAGAACCCGCTCACCGTCTTTCCGCTTTATTTTCTCTTCTCAGACTTCAAAAGATGTGCACGACTTCTCACACGGCTAGCCGGCAGCCCACAGTGCACAGCGGGGTAGCACACACAAGGTACCATGATGCTTTCACCTCTAACTCAAACAAAACTGCTTAATAAAGAAAATGTGTACACGACAAATCATCAGAGCTTTGACAGGCCACATGATGAGTGGCAGGGAGGAAAAGAGTGTAACAGACTGGTAGGCTGATCATTTTTGGTAATGAATCTATAGGTTGTTTCCAACGCATTATGTTAAACTTTTGGTTTGGAATATGTAGATCAGGGAAAAGTTGTGCAGCTTTAAGTAAGCAAGGAATCGATCACCACATGAGGTTATTAACACTGCAGCTTAAATACAGCATTATGCTTCCTAAGACATTCTATCAGTTTCATTTTAATCTGTGAAAAATCAAGAAATACCTCATGATAAAATGAGAAGTTTTTCCTGATATGATCAGGCTAATAGTAGCCGAATCCTCTTAAAGGTTTGGGAAACCACAATTTCTTGATTCTCCAATTAATTGCGGTTTTAATTTACACAATTCATTAATGGTAAAGATTCCTAAATATGATTATGAAGCAGATCAGAACAACATCTACTTGGATAAAACCAGTTAAACCAGATTAGCGTGTTGCTGCTTGTGTTGCTTGGTTTTGGTTTTGCGTCTAAAGAGGAGGCGCGTTGGAAATGCAGCAGAACAAATGATTCCCTCCAAACAAACAGATCAAGTAACAGATAAAAGAAGAAACAGATTGAGGTGTTGTTGTGGAGGACGGCTCACCAACATGTAAAGAATGACATAAAAAGTTGCAGAAATCCAGAGTTAATATGATGTATTTATCTTTTACACAGCAGAGAGGATGTAGTTGGATCAAGAATTCTTAGTTTTTTTTTACTTATTTTGTTATGTCGGGATTAAAAAAAAGAAATAAATCAAACTTAAAGTGCTATAAGGAGTGTCCATGTGGATTTACAAATTTATTGTGTTGGGAAATTGATCAACACAGAATAATGGTCATAAATGTAAAATCATGATTATTTGTTTGACAATAATCTTAGCAAGAAAATGCACACCCATAAATCCCACGTCACTACTTTTTACCAATGCTGTATCAAAAAAATGTAAAAAACAATGAATGATCACATCAGTCAAGACCCATAAAGCTCTCCAAGTATGGGCTTATAAGTTCACAGTGCAGGTCATGCTGTTCAGGAGACACTCAGCCATTTGTTCTCAGTGGTGATACATTTTCTGAGTCAACAACACACAGCCTCGTGTGGTAGCACAGCGAGAATGGCAAATCAAGTTTCTTGTATCATTTGCGAGTCTTTCTGCTGTTGCCGAATATCATTCTCTCTTATTTTTCAGGTCCAACATGACAACTCCAGAAGAAAAATGAAAAGTACTTTGGGGGGTAAAAAAAAAAGTGCCTTGGGCAATACTGGCGAAGCCTAAACCGAACCAGCCCGACTGACTTTAGGGACTTATTGTCCCCAACTCAGGTCCTTTCTGCTAAGACGTGATGTGCTACCAATCATCATTCTGGACTTTGAAGGATATGGGAGCAACCAGGCAACACAACGCAGACAAGGATGAAAATGAAAGTGGTGAAAGTTTTGTAAAGAAAGAAAGCTGAACTGGTGAAGAGAAAGACATTAACAAACCAGAGGCCTTTTTTTGCAGTTGGAATCCAAAAAGATGCCATAAAACAAATGAAAACAGCTACACAACTTCTACATAAAATGTTTTTTTGCAATTAGTTTATCCAGTTAGGTGTGTTTCAGGTTTAATCCATCCTTTCTACTGAGATTCTGCTTTCTGGTTTCTGTAAGCTCTCACAGACCCCCAGCTGGCAGTCCCAGCATAGTTTCTCCCATGTGTGCTTTGAACGAACTGTGATTAAATTATTAATTGCATGATCATTTTTCTGCATTTTTGTGCAACACAAAGAAAAAAAGGAGTTTGTAGTTACTCACAGTCCTCCTGTGGATCTTGGTTAAAGCGTGGCAACGCCTTTATTTATGTATTTCACTCATCACAAGGTTCCACTGTACATAAAATAAAGCCATGATCATTAAAACATGTAAATAATGTAAAGCAAAACATAAAAGAATCCACCTAACTACCATAAATTAACTTGGCTGGCATTTAGCAAATGGGTGTTATATAAATAAAAAAATATATATTTAAATAAATTATGAGATTGGTACAAAATGGCTAGTCTTTGTTAAACTTGTGCAGTATTTTCTTATGCATTCCCATCTTGAAACAAAGAATGCTCCATGAGTGCATGACCGGACTACGTCCTGGGACCGCAGATCCGGTGAACTTCCCACTGCGGCTTCAGACGGGCTGTTGGAAAAGGTCAAACTCCGAGAGAGCAAAGTGTTTTTTTTGTTTGAAATAGATGTGTTGTTGCAAAATCTCTTTGTATGTGATCACTTTCCAAAGTGTGACTCAGCACATTTCAAGTTGCTTTTATTGCATTCACACTGAGAGCGAAACTCCTCTTTAAGGGCTGCTGAGTCACATGACAGATTTTACTGGAATTTTTCCACAGCAGATGGTTTGCTTTGCCTTTTGACCAGGTCCTGAGGTTTTTGTGGCCACTCTCATTTTCTTTTTTCAAATTTAATTTAGCTTCTTTGTGGAAAAAAAAGACTGAACAACAAAGAGATCGTCCAGAGACACTGATATCAGACTACAATGGGAACAGCCTTCATTGAAAAATATATAAAACACCACCTGGAAAAACTTGACTCATCTACAAAAATAATGCTGCAGATAATTTCCATCCATCCATTTTCTAACGCTTATTCCCAAACGGGGTCGCGGGGGGGCTGGAGCCAATCCCAGCAGCCAACGGGCGAGAGGCAGGGTACACCCTGGACAGGTCGCCAGTCTGCAGATAATTTCCTTAAAAAGAAAAAAAAACACGTCCGGAAAATGTTTTTGCATTGAATCCTTACATTAACTAAAAAACATTTGCAAACATTTAAGTGTACACTGTGCTAGCCAATCAGCATCCACGCGTGCAGAAACCTGAGACTCAAGAACGCAAATAGAAATAAGTCAATATGAATGATTTTCTTGCTTGTTTGCTTCTGTTACCAACATGTCAAATTGTCCAAAATGAAACTCCCACTTTGGACCACTTGTCAAAATGACAAGGCAGTATTTTCAATTAAAAAAGATGCTGGATTAGGTACTGAACGGATATACTTTAAATAAATAAAACCCAAAACACTGGAAAAGTACTCATTTAGATGTAAAAACACTACAAGAACCCTGCTGCTGTTAGTTACAGAATATTATTGTAAGTCCTATTGCTCATTGGTAGAGTCACGGTGTGTAGGAGCAGAAAGTTTAGCTACCTTACATTCTCTAAGTTATCCACATCAAAGATTTCTGCTGTAAAAAACACAATATGATGGGATGAAATTCACTTTTCAGTGCTCATGGCTTTGCAAGCAGCACCTCCATCCAAAAAGTGTGTCTGTGTTTTCTGGTTAGTCTTCACAACATGCTGTCAACAGTTGTCAGTAAAAAAAAAAATGTTCAAACAGTTGTTCACCGTAGGAAAGCTATTAAAAACATGAAGCCTATCTGGTGGCCTGAGGTCCTCATTGCTGTGGTGTTTGTGCTGCTGGTTCTGTGGTGGTTCCTCCGATTGGATCTGAGTGGACTTGGCTCTAATCCAGAACACCTGGCCAGTGTATAAAATGGATATCTTCCAAACCTGTATTAGTTTCCGGGCCACGTGCCAGTCTTCGCTTTGCATTATCCTTTTTGTTTTTTAAATATATATTTCATATTTACCTTTTATCAGTAAACTTGTTAGCGCTAATTATGCTGACGAATCTGCTTCCTCTTTCTGTTGGGAGCTGTAACCCAGAAAGAGCAGATGAAACGGATGCGATGAGTAAAAAGAAACACAAAAAAAAGTGCCACTAAATATTTGGTTGAAGCATCAGCCACTGTTCACTTTGAATATTCCAGTGACACATTCAGAGGATGAAACTGCATTCTTCAGCAAGTGGAAACCCTCCAGGAACCAGTTGGTTCGTCTTACCGTGAACTCCACCCTTGCCTAATGATTTACAGCCGTTTTCCCATCTCCCACTGTGGTGGAATCAGAACTCTACTATGAGGAGATGAATTGCACTGACCTGTTGCTGCTTGAATTAGTGGTGGGAAGATCAGCCTTGTGGGAGTAACACCACTTCAGAAATAAGTGGTGACTGGCACAGAGCAGAGGAACTTCAGTCTCTTTAAATGATTGGGTGATGAAACAAGGAAAAATGTTTTTTTCTGATGCTGCCAAACTATTAATACACATTTTTTCTTAGTTTGTCTATTTCAGACCAAAACTTTTAATAAAACTACTGAAATGTTGCATATTAGACAAATCAATGCAACAAGCTTCCTGCTTGATTTCAGGGTTTAAGTAGTCACTTTGTACAATCTGAACACTGCATGTAAAAATAAAATGTTATCATTCAGCTTAACACCTGAATTTGTTTAAAAAAAACTAAAATAATTAGATTTAGTGCATTTTGGCAATGCCTTTGCTTCTACACTATTCAAACAACTGCATCTGAGATTGTTCATTGTTGTGTTAGTGGTTTGTTACATGAGGGATGTGTGATAGTTACAATGACTTGTCATAAAACTGCAGTTACTATATCAGACTGCATACGTATTAAAACGTAAAATGTATCCGTGTCGCGGGTCTCTCCCAGCATCCCCTCCCGCAGGAACACCTCACCATCCTAACCAGATGTCCGAGCCACTTCATGTGGATCCTCTCAATCAATGTGGAGGAACAGCGACTCTATTGTAAGTCTCTCCTGAATGATCGAGCTTCTCTCCCTATCGCAAAGGGAGAGCCCCGTTTCACCGTATCCTAAAGCGGCTCTATTTGATTTTATCCATCCGAAGATGCTACATTGTGCTCATATAGAGATAGATATATTCATTGTTTAATTTAATGCATCTGTAACATTGTACATCAAGGACCAATTCTGTAAATGTACCAGACTTAGCCAATTAGTCATTTTACATCTGCAGTCTCTGGACAAAGAGAAAACAAACAAACAAAAAAAAAAACAGGATCAGTCTATATTGAAAAGACCTGTTTTGACTTCCTTAAGGGTGCTCAGGCTACCTGAGGATGACTTGGCTAAACTAAACCACCTTGTTAAATTGCAAGAGCTGAAGGAGGCCTCCCTAGATATGTGCCGTGGTAAATCACCTAGCCTGGATGGGATTCTCCACGAATTTTATGTTATGTTTTGGGAGCATTTGGGACCCCTAATGTTTGATATGGTGCAAGTTGTTGGAGTTGGGTTCTTTCTCTAGAGCTGTAAACTCTGCGATGATATTACTCCTACTTAAAAAAGCTGCCATCTTCCAGAGGAAACTCATTCCGGCCGTCTGTAATCGCAATCTCGTTCTTTTGGTCACTCCCCACAGCTTGTGACCATAAAACGACAAAAAAAAAAAAAAAAAAAAAAAATTAAAAAAAAAAAATTCAATAGCTCAGCATTGATCTTTCCCTTTCAGTTTAATAATTATGATACATTTTTGATAAACCATATATTCACATTTAATTTTAGTGGAAAAGCTTCAAACCAGTTACAAACACTTGCTGAACACTGAACCCTGTTAACTCAAAGCGAGTTTGACATCAGTTTCAGCTTTTATTTTGATGATCTTACTGTGTTCATTCACGTCACCAGTTGAAATAAATTTTCAAAAGAAATTTACAACAAAACACTGTCCAAACTTTTGTTTTATTTGTTTTCATGAAACATCAGAACTTACAGTCCAACAAATTCAAATGTGCAGCGTTGCTCTAAATGTACACTATATGCAGTTTGTGTGACATTTCAATCACTGACAGTGGTTTTTCAGTGACATTAACAATGTGTTTATACTGGTAAGTGCTTCTATTACATATTAGGTTGATAATTCCTGTTCATTTATCAGATTTAGATGAAAGATGTTATCAGAGCTTTAGTGCTGTTACGAGTTCACCTCAAGGAAAGCTTTGCAGCATCGTGTACACTGCTCGTACACCTTTTCAAAGTCGTCATCACTTCCCTAAGAGAAAAACATGATAAGGAAAAGAAATTAAGTTTCAGCCAACAACTTACTGAGTTGACGTACTATTTACATCTGCTGAAGGTGGCAAAGAATGGTAATACAGCAAAGATATTTATATGGGTGTAATACAAAATAAATAAATAAATAAAGGCTCAATCAAGGATGTGGATTTAAAACACACAAAAGCAATAAAATTATAGTTTCTAACTCAGCCGGAAAATCTTTTTCTCTGATGCCAAGTGGCTATAACCTATTAAGAACTGAAGCCTAGTCTATATGACTACACAACTTTAATATAAAAGCGTAGTTTATTGTCAAAAGAAAGAAGCGTGCTTTTTAAATTCCAAGTTTTTTTTAGTTCATTGTGGTTTGGACTAAAAAAAAACTTTTTTCACATTAAAACAAAAAGAAAAAAACAACAACATATTCATGTATGTGGAGAGATCAGGCATTAAGAAATTACTGAAATCTCTAGTAGAATTTACTCCATGGTGGTCAACAAAGAAAAGTCAGGAAATAATCTATTTCAGTGAGGATTAAACCAAACTCAGTGCCATGGTTTAAACCTTTCACTTAGAAAAAGAAGTGCTCGCCACCAAACAATATTGACTTTATCGCCTGAACATGGTGGTTAAACTAGTACCAGAGAAAACCCACAAATAGGTGCCAGGATTTCAGAGCGGACCAGCGTGCTGACATGAGGCTGCTAGAATCATCATCAACACACCTAGCGATGTCCTTTAAAAGCGATAAGCATCCATTCAGTTTTCTGACATTTCTGGGAAAGAATTAAATCATTTTAGTCTTTTTTCTGCGTCTGTTTTTGGGTGAAAAACAGCTGGTAGTCAATGTGTCAACTTTGCTACAAAACAGAAAAGATTCAGTCAGGCTAATATTTCATTACTACATCCATTCCAAAAAGAAAATAAGCATGTCTGCGTTTATCCTGACAATGATGGTCTGGCTGCTTTTTTGCTTATTTAGCTATGATGCCATGTGGTCCCTGGCGAGGGACCATAGCTTGGTACTGTAAAATGTCCAAAGTGCTTACAACACTTCAAACCCACACTGGTTATCAACAACTAAAGTAAGGTGACCTATGAAAACACACTTTAACTCTAATAGCCATTTAAAGAAACTAAGGTCTGAAAGATAATATAATACAACTGTCTACAGTCGTATAAACAGTGGTAAACCACAAGCTCCTCTTCCAGCCACATCCCTAATAACACGGTGACTGTTTTATTTGGGACCCAGATTCCAAGACATGTAGCAGAGTGATAAAGATATAAACAAATGCAGCACGATTAATAATAAAGAATTAAAAAAAAAAAACTAGCCAGACATTAAGACCACCCGCATGATTACTTATGCGATGCTTTAATATTTAAACACTTTCTGAAAACATGCAGGTTTTCATAAGAATACATCTCCTGCATGTATAATGACTTATCACTGCTTTCTCCAACTTCCAAACCGTTCCCTCCTTTTCATTCTGCACTTTTCCAAGTCCTGTCTTTTTTCACTCACAACCCTGGAGAAGATAAAAACCAGCCAGGAATCTTTGTCCAAATCATTTGGCAGGACTTTCTACTGCAGTTATAGCATGTAAAGAACGAAAAGAGTGCAACAAGCAATGCAGCATGAAAAGCCAAACCAGAAGATATTTCTTATGAGTTTGTCTGTACATGTACTGTGGTATGGACCAATCTGGAAACTTTATGCATGTTTTGGGTGGGATAAGGGATCTTTAAGCCAGCATGCGATCCATTTTGTTTCTACAGTCTATAGTTTTGTTTTCAGAGTGTTTATTGCATGAAATGTGCCTAGAACAGATTTTCTCTGTAGACTAAAATGTCTATGCAACTACCTATTCATGCACCTGAAGACTGAGACGGTCCTTCCAAAACCATAAACACACATACATGACTGCACTGTGTAACAATCCCTGTTCTTTATCATGTCTATTAAACTATTGTCATGATACAGCATGTAATCATTTTAGGAGGAGCCATAAAAATAGGGGCTGAACAAACCTCTTTAATGTTGTTAAATCCATTATTTATCACCAGACTATTTTATGTTTGGTTTCAGTGGCCCTGAAAGCCATTTTTCTGAGTTTTTTTTATATACGAGAAATGGAACATTAAATAAACAAAAGCTGTTCTTCTGACTCTCCTCTAGACTATTTTGTTTAATTTATAAGAGGGATTTTGCAGGTTTTTGTTTAGTCTGTTCTTGTGTTACTGGTTGTAAATGAATAAAATGTATAAAAGTCATGTTGCAGGTATCCACAGTCCACACCTGAATAATTTCTCTCACATAAATGTTAAGTCATTAATAAACAAGAAGTGTACAGACAGCATCTTCTAAAAACATCAACATCTTATTTTACAGTTTAGGATAAAGTGCGTGGATCTAAACTTTAAAGAAGTTTCTTTTCTCTTAACACACCTCACCTTCGACAAGTTGTAAAAATTTACACAGCAGGCTTTGTGCAAGTATGCAGACAAAAAACAAACAACTGACACAAAAACACCCAAAAGATTAAACAAACTTCTGTTTTTTTTTTATCTAGTTTTTTGGTAGCTTAGTAGATATAAAATAAAAACACAATGATTTAAGGGATATTCATATCCATTATGTACAAGGATGTAGTTTTGATTTTTTACAACAGAAAAGTAGCTTCCTCTGCAAAGCTGTGCCAGCAGACTGCAGGTTTACTTATTTTCTCTGCATTACTGGCTAGCAGGTAAACATCCCAGATTTACAGCACTGCCTTCAGCTTCAGTGGGTTTAATACGATAACTATGGGGCTTAATATTTGTGCTCAAAGACATTGACTTCAGGCTAATATTGAAAGTTTTCAGGCCAAATCCAACTTTATGCTACAACAACAATGTAATACCTGATAAGATGGGTTTTCTTTCTTTTTTTTCTTTTTAAATAGTGTTCAAAATCTTTTCAGTAGGTCACAAGTCTGACTCGGCAGCAGGCCAGTTTAGCACCTGATTTTATATTTACAGCTCCGCTTGTACAATACATGCAGCACATGAAACAGCACAGTATTGATAAAGCAGACAAACATTTGGCTTTTTCTTTTTAATATTTAGTTCAAGCTTATATCAGTGGATGCAGAAAGATCATTTAATGAGCCAATGCATTTATTGGTTTTCCTTAGATAGGCTGTTTATTATGAGTTAGCTCAAATTGATGTGCCTGTAAAGTGCTATCAGATGACATTGGTGAAGCTATGAGTGAAAAAGTGAAGTTGTATTCTAGGCCCGTCACGATAACAAATTTTGCTGTGTCAAAAATGATTGCGATAAACGATAATACTGCGCTAAGCGCTTAATGTTGTCATTTTTAGACAATTTTCAACTAACATAATAATAAAGCTGTATAATGCAAAGTACACTCTTTCAAGAATAAACATCAATTGCTAAAAAACATTTAGCATGATGTGCAGACTAGTTTATGGTCTTACTGGGTTTCAGCAGTGTGTTTATCTGGAACATATCTGGTCTTTAAACACTTGCAGTTCAGGGTCCATTCAGCAGTTACATAGTGTCTGCTCATATATCAGGTCGTGTTTTAATTTGATCACAGTGTAAAACTGAATGAATGTCTGATCTCCTTCAGTATGTCATCTTGAAGGCAAAGCTGTAGACAAAGGCATCGCTGCCTCTGAATTGCCCTCATGCACCGTAGTGAAACCTATTGCAATCCAGTCTTTTGTAAAGAAAGAAACTAAAACTAAATTTATTGCAACCAGAAAACTTAATGAGCTCATTTTTTCTTATCACACAATTAATTGACTTATTGCAACAGGCCTATCGTATACTTGTCGGAAGCTAATACTTCAAAAATTATGCCGTCGTCAGAATTAGGGTTATTTTGTTTTTTCTCTCTCTCTTCAGTGAGCAATTAAACAGTGCAGCAACAGTTGACCAGCAGTGAAATTTTTTAGGGTACCGGCACAGCATAGTTGTCACAAGCTCAGAGCATCCTGTCGCAGCCGTCAGTATATATTATGGGATTATATAAGTTGACCTGACTATAAGTCCCAGGAACAGTCAAATTGTTAAAAAAAAGTGTGACTTATATGGAAATTTTCAGTAATAAACTCTGGAGCTGGAGTATAAATAATAAATTATTAAAACACATGTTTGTCAATAATTGATTCAAAGAAATTAGTATGTTGTTTTATCCAATTGATTCTAAATGACTATGCATTAAAACCAAAAAACACAATTACTCAATTTCAGCATTAGATGTGGTGTTTTTGTAGTATTTTCAACCCAACATTGTTGCTTTTTGATTGTTATTTTTGTTTGTGTGTGTAATTTATAGAGAAATGTGATGGTTCTGAAATGTTTAACCTTATTAAAAAACATAATTATAAACTGAAAATCATAATGTTACTCCCATTGTTTATGTTTTACAATGATAGCAGTTAATTGTTTATGCAACTGTGTATTAATTGAAGAGAATCAAAAAATGTACTTAGGTTGACAGATTTTGAAAGGTTACACAGTAAAACTATAAACACACCATTCATCAAGATTACCTAAAGATGCTGTCTCGCCTTATGCTACATCTACACACACTAAAGTGTTGCATTTGGTGGTTGTTTACTGAGTTTGAAGTACTTATACACAATGTACTGCAGACCCAACACCCTGATTGATACAATAAAATTTCAGGGAAACATCTTCATTCAATAATATTAAATACAAAGGTTTTGTGTATATTTACATAATATGGGTCTTTGATGATCAGCTGCTTCTGAGGGTCATATGAACCAAGAAGTTCAATCTTTGCTCTGTAGTCTTTTACAGAGTTTGCCTTCCTCTTCAAGTCCCTATGAAGACAAAGAAGAGTGAACTGAGCAAGAGGCAACACCTTAAGTTTTCAGAATGTGGTCTCTGGATCAATATGAGTACCTTTTTATGCTAAACACTTAGTGTCAACACACATATATAAAATTATATAAAATCTTGTTTTATATCCACAACTGTCATCACATATTAATTATTCTTATTTTTATTGTCTGAAGTCATTAACAATTATCCAAGTTATCTATACAACAAAATTAAAATAAAAAACCTTTTAAACTATTCAATTTAAGCTCAAACTAAACATGCCAAACAGAAGGTCAAATAATTAAGACATCTTTTAGTCAGGGGGAAAATATGCAGAGGAAAAAGGAGAATAAGAAAAAAAAACTACCCAAAGACAAGGCATTCAAAGAACTCAGTAAGCAGCTTACAGATCAGATCTGCCACAGGCATGTGATCTCAAAATGATCCTTAAACGTTCAAAGTAGCAAAAAATATCCCTCCCCCTGACCTTTGAAAAGAGATTAAGAAAGAATATTGCTCATTAAAGGGAGGCATTCACCAACAAGCTTTAGTTTAGCGTTGCCACCATACTGGATGGTTGTCCAGCCTGTTGTCAACCTAGAACAACCTCTTTCCAAACATTTATTTAGCTTTTTTTTTTTAAAATCAAAATCAGACTTTTATGAGTTAGATGTGGTATCAACTGGTATCAACTTAACACTTGATACCAGTGTTTTCAGTGCCTGTGTGTCCAACTGTGTTTGAAACTCAGAAAAAATAAACACTGCTGCTGTGGGCTGAAATAACTATACCTCAAATTGCTCTCATCCATGCAAAGAATGTACTCGAAACTCATGAAGTCTTCCTTGGTCACCTGGAAGTGGGATAGAAAAGCAGAACAAAGCAAATATTATTTTTGGCTCCAAGTGGAAACACAGTACAGACATTAGAGACTCCCTCTGGTCCTTCAGAAAGGGGAGAATCTTAGGCAGTAAACATAATTTTTGTTATCAAAGACTGTCTTCTCCGTGTCATTCACATGTTTAATAAAAATCTTAGTAAGAGAAGCAGGTCTTTTTCAGAAGTAGATATGCTTTGCTGTCTCTGCGCTGTATTGCTTTTTGATTAAACAACTTCAATGAATTTAAAATATCGTCTAAACCAGGGATGCCCAAAGTGAGGCCCGCAGGCCAAAATTGGCCCGGCAGCACTTGCTATTGGCCCGCTGGTCAATGTTTATATTTACAACCCTACAGATCTTAATGAAAACAATAAGAACAATATATCTTACTATTAAGTCTCTAGCAATTTATAAAGCGGTGTATGGGTATAAACAGCTCACTTGTGTGTTTCTGTTCAACTTTAATAATTAAAAGCTGTTAAAAAATTACCCTTGGTGTATTTCACATTTGTGCAGCATATTTTTATATATTTATTTTTAATGTAACATTTTATACGCCCTGATAAATACACTGTCTTAGCTACTGAACAATAATTAAAATAACTTTTTTACATTTACTTGTGTTTTATCTTTAAAGCTGCAGTGTTTGGCCCGTGGCCCACTGGCTCATTTTCAGTTTGGCCCTTGGAGGCAAAAGTTTGGGCACCCCTGATATAACCCATAAACAACAAACAAAAAGCCATTTGTTGGTCTCAAACTAAGGACAAAAGGTTAACAAGTTTTGTGCTACTCTTCTTCTCAACATTACACAAAGCTTGCTTCAGCATCTTGCTGTCCTGCTGAGAATTTCACTGCATGTATCATATAAGCTAATAAAATCATACTGTCCTTTTAGTTATTGTTGCCTAAGATATAATAAATAAACAGTTTTAAACATCAGTTTGTCGACATTAGGAGGTAGTAAGACCCACGGTTCGGACAAACAAATTAAGAATGTGTTTTATATGCAGTACTGAACTTTGGGAGATTCTCACTTTGTGGCGTTGCTTTATGAAGGTAATGTTGTATCCTGTCTCTTTACTGAGCTTTCTCCAAACGGTAAAAGTCAGTCTATGTCAACTTTTGTGTTTATTTGCCACGGCTTTCAAATAAGATACATTCATTTCTTTTTGTACATGATCTTGCATATATGATTAACTGTGATGGTAACACTGATGGTGTTGATGATGTGTCATTTAGCTTGTTATTCTTTTATTCTCTTACTTTTCATTATTTTAACATTTTAGTATTTAGCGTAATTCTGCTTGTACTGTTGCTTTTACCCATTGTAAAGCTTTTAACACTTTGAGAAACACATTTTTAGTAGTGTTGTTCATGACATGCTAAACAAGTAAAGCTCCCCTATCCTGCTTTATCACTTGTCACATTCTTTCCTTTCTTCTCTTCCTCCTCTTGCAGGTCTTTGCTGAATAAATGTGTTGACATACACTTTCTTGTGCATGACTGGTTTCCAAAATTAAAAGTGCTCGACGCTACAGGTCTATGATAGCTTTAGGAATGACATGAAGCTTTAAGGTTGGAAACTAATAACGTCGCTTTAAAGTACTTTGAATCTGAAAAATGAAAATAGTGTGAATCACAGCCTTAGAGCTTTCCATCTTCAGCACCAAAGAGGAGAGAACAAACCTCTGGCTGTATTTAGACTGACTGTCATTTGTGTTTTGTGTCGGTACAATTTACGATGATGCATTAAATTGCTCCAACGGATATCCCAACAATGCTGTTTGGCATTAAAGTTTTGGATTTCTTCTTCCGTTCAAATGAAAACAATCATATCAATCTAAAATTATCATTAAAACTGAATGTTCTTGGTGTGAACAGCAAATTACATCTCTCGCTTTCACACAAAGTGGTAATCTATTCTGATCACAGTGCCCGTCAATCTCTGTGCTCCTGCTGACCTGGTGCTCTCACAGTTTAAATGAAGCGGCAATAATCCTCTATTTAAAAAAGCCTCGTGCGAGGTCTCTTTGCAGTGTTGGCAGAGATCTTAGGTTGAAAAATCTGGCTGGGAGTGAGCAGGGAGGCTTCCACTACAAAGGAAGACCGGGTAGAGAGATTCATAGTGGTTTTAGCTGACAGAACCATGAAGATAAAAACCTAATGAAGCCATGAGGAGATGGGACTGCACAACTAAAAATAAACAAATGGGCCTCTTTCATAGAGAACTCTTTGACATGTCACTGCAGGAAAGGAAAGGGTGTAATTCACATTTTGATGCTTCATGGTCAAAGTCTTGGTATTGTGCATACTTGTTCACCCTCACCAACAAACTATATGTCTATATTATTATTGGCAGAAGAGCTTATTCTATCACAAGTCAGTATGTCTGCTGTAAAAACCTTGTCTTAAATCCTATTTAACAAACTCTGGATCACTGACCTGCGCACAGACTAAAAAGGCAGCTAAACATTAATAAAGACTTTAGACAGCAGAATGGGGAGTTATTATAGACAAAAAGTGAAAACAAAGTTTATAAAGTACAAGGACTACTGGTACAAAGTCAAACAAGAAGCTCCAGGAGAGGAGAGAGTGAGGGAGTTGGGATCAGGAATCAAGACAGATCGCAGGCTGGTGGAGGTCTGAACAGAACAAATGAGCTGCATATGTTCTTCAATAGGTTCAATTCAGAAGAATGTTCAACATTATCACACCTGCACCCCCCTCCCTGCCTCCAGTTAAACAGAGGCAGACCTCTCACACTCTACAAGCCCAAGGCTCACACCTCCACTCTGGTCACCCTGCAGCTCAGTCATGGACACAGCCTCTTCCCCCGCATAACCGAACACACAGAAACCCCTCTGGCCCCTCCAGGCCATATGTTCCCTACAGACTTAACAAGCAACTGGAGACTCAACCAGAACAAGGCTGCAGGTCCAAATGGTGTAAGCTCCAGGATTGCGAAAACCTGCACAGATAAGGCATTTGCTGGATAACATAGTTTAAGAGACTGTTATGGATTCACCACAACAAAGAAAGTTAACATTTCTTAAGCAGCAAATAGAGCACTATTAATGGGAGCAAAGACACCTCAATACCAGTCAACCTCTTCAATGCCAGAAACATTACATTTACATTTGTGGCAACTGGGAGCCAGTGCAGTGCGATTAGCAGCGGAGTGACATGAGCTTGTTTTGGTTGGTTGAAGACCAGACATGCTGCTGCATTTTGAATCATCTGCAGAGGTTTAACAGAGCATGCCGGCAGGCCTGCCAGTAAGGAATTGCAGTAGT
>JBAMHX010000025.1:12098562-12114877 GCA_037177515.1 Pseudomugil tenellus | reverse complement strand
TTATTCGAGAAAGCTCTCTTCTCTCTCTCTCTCTCTCTCTATATATATATATATATATATATATATATATATAGATAATATATATATATATATATATAACTCCTCTCTCACCCACCCTTCCCATCTCCCCTGGGTAGAGCGGGTTGCTGTTCATTTTCAAGCTCGGGTATTTCTACCAGAGTCTTGCGAGCTTGTGGTATTTAAATCCTAAAGGTGGTGGAGGACTAACAGGAAATGAATGGACAGCGATGGGGTTGTTCTGTTGCGACTGCATGATCAGTGTTCAGAACGCTGAGGCTGTCAAGGCTGTTTTGACTTGCCTATATATTATTTTTTATTACAGTTGAAAGATTGTTGTTGCTTGCTGTTACTGGTGCCGTACTATGAGCTGCAGTACAGGTTATGTTAATGCTTGGCTGAGAGTTGAATCTCTTTCAAGATGATAATGATGTTTAGGAGCTATCAGCAGGAAGTGTTTCAGCAGCCTGTTGCAGAGATTCTTAATTAACCAAAAATCAGCGTGTAGGAGTTCTGGATCACATTACACACAATGACAAGGCCAAAGTTACTCTCTGTCAGAAAGAGACCCTTCAGTCATTTTTTATTCATAGCACAGTGTTTATTGAGGTGATCTGCATCTCATAGTTGTAGCGTATTGTGGCTATAGAGTCACCATGGCAACATGTAGCTCCAACTAGATCCAACATAATTCAGATGCATTAATTGAGTTTTGTCTATGACAAAACACACAATGCAATCAGTGCTAGAAGTAAGAACATTTCACAGTAGAAGTTGTTTTAATGAGAATATTTCCTTGATAATTAAGATAATACAAAGCATCAGAGTACCAGCTTATTTTTTAGTTAAAGCGTATCATAGCTGGTGTGTCATCAGCTATCTCGGTATTTTATCCTTTACCTCCTGTAGATCAGAATTTGAAGTATTGATTAGATATTTTTATCTTCTTAGCATTCTTAAAGTATTACTCATACATTCAAACTGAATACAATAAATATGTGTCACATATTTAAAATGAATTAACATGTATACGCATTTAAAGCTAAGATGGTCCGATTGATTTTGCGATTTAGTATAGTATACCACAAAATGGGATCTCATCTGTTGTATTATGTATGGGTTTGTTTTGTTTTTTGGTGATTTTCTTTCTACTTAATAACACTAATCAAAGAAATGCTCAGCTCATTGTCTCCTTGTCCATAAAGAGACAACACATTACTTAAACTCTAAATGCCAGTATTGATGGCTAATGCATGAAACTTGGCTTTGAGCTGGTTGTCTGAAGTTGTTAGATGTTAACATACCAGTTAATACAACAAATGTGATAATCAGTATAAATTGGTTTTAAATCCATTCCTTCAAACTGAAGGCTTGATCCACCTTAATTACCACTGTTTATTGAGAGGAATTTAACCAACCCCCCCACAATTAATGCAGATAAACTGGTAATGACTGGCTGCACAAATGGAGAGACAAGAGGGCAGGTCTCTTCCTTCAGTTTGGCTGTGCTTGCTTATTGTGGTAGTTAGTTTGGAGGTGAGTAGTTTAGTGTGCTGAGATGTATTTTTGCAGACTTGTGAAACACACAACAAACTTGTCTTTCACTAAACCTTTTACCTTCATTTTTAAAATCTAGTGTATAGTTTCACCTTTCAGGACATTTTGCAAATGGAAGAATATTTAAAATCAACATTCATAATTTCTATTTTCTGAAGTGGAGTTGGGTTTTTTTGTTTGTTTGTTTAGATACACAGTGCATTTTAGCTAACTTTTTTAAATTTCAAATATAGCAACTAATTGCTTCAATGTAACCAAAAAAATCCTGTGTCCACAATTAATTCCAGATCAGTCCCAAAATTTTATATAATCAAAATTTGACCAAGACTTTATCTCAGAAAAAAATATCACAAAAATCCATTGAGTATGTTTTGCATAAAGTTGCAAACAGATAAATGCAGGGAAAAACATAACTTCCATGGCAGAGGTACAGTCCCGCTCAAGTGTATTGGAGCCCCCACATTAAACTAAATTTACAACAGTCACCAAAAAAAAGTATAAAACTGAAAAACATTTAAATAATTTAAAATGGGCTCATATTTCTGTTGAAGCGCAATTAAAGTTCAATTTTAAATGAATTAAAGTTTAAATCAAAGCAATGTCAGGAATTTCATCAGTTTTTAATTTTGGCAGTTTCAAATTATTATAGTGATACCTTATTTAATGGGAAGTTGCCAATACATTTGAGCCTTGCTGTAATAATGTTATGTGCTGACTTTTTTACCTTCTAAAGAGCAGATATATTGATATCCTGAAAATTGCTGTTAAACAAGTCTTACTGGAAGCCCAGCAACAACTAGTGATATCTCCCTTACATCACACTGTTGTCTTTTGTATTGATTAGACCACTAACAGTAACTCAGTGTCACACAAGATAGTCAGCATTTCAACAGAAAGGCAAAGCACATTGCATTGAACAATAACTAATGACATCACCTCTACAAATTGGCTGCTTTCCAAACCCAATCCCACTAAGAAAAGCCAATGACCTCATGCAAAAGAGGTACACACTGTTCCATTAGTGGTGGGACCATTGTGTTTGTGATTATCAACATATTTCTGTCACTTATGTATAAAAAACACTTAAGTGTCAGATAAGGGACAGTTTGGAGTTTGAAACCTTGTCCCTATAAAAGTTTAAATTCCTTAAAGCTGTCATTTTGCACATTATAAAACATGTGCTCACTTCTACATGACCTGTTGGATGTAAGAAGTGTCGGATGGCCACATATCATCTTCTTACGTTGTCATGTAGACTTCCTGAATGGGATTGTTAGTTTCATGTGAATTACTGGATTCATGTCCATAAATCCCTTTGAATTTTGTTGCAGTAGTTTTGGCTTTTATTAGTTCTGTGGAGACTTGTGTTCCACATGCAACCTTTACACAAAACACGCACAGAAAAAACACACATAATAGCCTGGTTATTGCATTCCTTACTGTAACTTCCCCTGTCTCATTTTTGTACTTGCATGTGTGTTTGTACCTAAGGCAGTTGGATGAGTGCAGAGGGACCTTAAAGTACATTCATCCTGATCGGTTTCCACTCGGACAAGTGATGACATGTCTCAATTTATGCTAGAGGGGGAAAGAAAAGCAATTTTCTTCATTCAGTAGCAGCTGAAGTCATGTGTTATAACAGGTCCTAACTGATCTTTTTAGGTGATGTTATTGCAGAAATATATCCTTCATGTTTTAGAAATGTATAACTCACCAGAATAAATTACCAAAGTAAAAGAAAAGGTCACATGCTCTAAGATTGTCTTTGTCCGTTTTTAGCTTTTATTACTGCATGCATGTGCTTTGCCATTGTTTCCATAAGCATCTGTAATGTCACAAGATTTACTTCCAGTCAGTGTTGCATTCATTTTCACCAGATTCTTATACTGATGATGGGAGAGTCCATCTCCCAAATACTCAATAGGGTTAAAGTCTGGACTCTATAGTGGCCAGTCTATGTGTGAAAAATGTTTTATTCTCCCTAAGCAAAAATCCATTGATGTAATTAATTGGTCATTCCTTATATTCAGGTATCAGTTGACATTCTTTGGAAACTTTGTGTTGTCGAGCCTCGACCTGACCAGCAGACCCACAAGCAAGATAGCTGCATCACTTCATCTGCCTCTCTTCTTATCCGGATGTGCCTATGACTCTGAAACGTGATCAATCTGGAGACGTCAGCCCACATGACCTTTCATTGCTTTATTCTCCAGAGGCCTCATTTTTTTATGACTACACAGCTGTTCAGAGTTCCTTTCATACTGTGTGTGTGGAACTGCTCTTACTTTTAGTATCAAACATAGCCCTGAGCTATTTTTATTCTATTTCTTATTTTCAAACAAGTGATCACTGATCAACATCATTTAGGACGCATCACTTTTCTTTCTTGAAGAAGATGGTTTACCACTATACATCCAGTTTTAATAATGCGTTTAAATCCTTTAAGTTGGTTTTTAGTAGTTTCTGCAATCTCCTGAAATGTTTTCTCAGGAGTGTATGTAAACAGAGATGATGCCCAAATCACATCTCTGTTTCTGTCCTTTTGATAATACTTCATGGTTATTCTACTTTCCCTTAGTGTGCTTGTAAAAATATCCTAAATCAGCAGTGCAATAGAATTTTGATTTTAGGAGTATCAGTATTTACTGTTTGTTTACTCGTGTTAGCTTGTTGGCCTTGGTGTCCATTTTGGACACATTGACAGGCAACATTAACTCCATAATATAGTGACTGTTCACCTGCCAAAAATACAAAAAATCTCCAAGTTGCATCAGGATGCTGCTGTAGTTCTGACTGGATTGTCATTTCTGTCACCTCATTCGTAATAAAAGGCTGTCTTTCATTATTTCTAATATATAAAGTTAATTTCTGCTTTTTGTCTCTATAATTATGTCTTTGTGTATGTTTGTATGTATTCGTGTGTGCCTATAAATATGTATGTGTGTACATGTCCATTTGAAACAGAATATTTTAATGTTTTTATTAGTTGGTGTCTCACAATCTTTTTTGAGTGTCTCTTAAATCTGTGAAGGGGGGGGGGGTGGGGGTGTGTTGTATTGACAATTGGATATTTTATTATGATCGTGTTCACTTTTATCTATCTATCTCTCTGTCTGTCTGTCTGTCTGTCTGTCTGTCCGTCCATCTGTGGATACTTTGGACAAACTTGAATTCATGATAATTAACTTATTACTGATTTCCTCTGTGTTCACAGGCTTTGTAGTGACAACAATGAAAATCTGTTTGTTGGAGATGTGTGTGAACTCACCACTATGAAGAGGAAAAAGGATTTTTACAACAATAACACTAAATCCCAGTGTGAGTTTTAATACCCCATTATTTCCCTTTTGGCTAACGGAGGAGTGTGTGGTATGAAAATGAAAGATCTAACGCACTGAAGTCAGTGAATCATTTAGGGTTTTTGGAAATGGTGTGGTGATTTATGGTTTTTAAAATGTGATTTGATTGCTCTGTATCTCCAAATATCTGAAACTGTGCAATCCATAATTGTTGGAATAAAAAAAATACATTTACTATACTACTGCACTTAGCTAACGTTTTTTGTTTACACTCTATATTGACTATCAACTTTAAATAGCCTTATATGTGACATTTCATATTGCAAGTACGTCTAAATCACAGTCATATTCACTTTTTCTTCAGTTGTCTTCAGGGATAAGTGGATCTATGTACAGAAAGGAAGCACGAAAGAAGTGAGTACTAAAGAACTCTTTATTATAACTTTCATTATATTTGCTGCAAAAGAAAAAAGCACTATGTATCAGATCATTATTTAGTAAACACTAGGCATATGTGTGTGTTTCCTGTGTATTAACAGAGACATGGATACTGCACGCTTGGTGAAGCTCTCAACCGTCTAGACTTTTCTAGTGCTATTCAAGATTTGAGAAGATTCAACTACGTTGCAAAGGTGAGTGTGACAATCTGTCATCTCTACGAGACGTTTTGTCATGTGACTCATACGGTTGCCATTTTCACCCACAGCTCTTTCAGCTTATAGCACGGTCTCAGCTGACATCTTTGAGTGGTGCTGCCCAGAAAAATTATTTTAATATGCTGGAAAAGATTGTACGAAAGGGTAAGTGGAACCGACTGTTGATTCATGTAGCGGAAATATTCTTCCTGTACACTTTTTTATTAGTGTTCCAGTGTAAGTACTAGCTATCATACCCAAGGCTTATGTAGGATATATGTTACAGAAAATGTTAAAAATGCTAAGGCTCTGTGCAACCACTAGTTGTTGTTTTTCCTTATTCTCCTTTTAATCACTACTGTTTCATGCTAATGACTGTCTTTTGCAAAACCAGTTGGACCGGTGTGTTACAGTTATTGGATTGTATTCCAAAGGAAGCATCAGGAGCCGCTGTTATTTTGTTTTTTCGTTTTCCATTCTTCTTTTTTTACCATTTTGTTTTGTGTTCATATTTTGTGTCTGTAATATGGACTATAGTTTTAGAAGACCACTACAATCCCCGCCTTGTCAAGGAGCTTCTCCAGGACCTGAGCACAACACTGCACAGCCTGACCATCCATTTTGGAAGATGTGTCCTTGTGGGCAACGTCAACATATGGTTGTGCCGCCTGGAGACCATTGTGAAATGGCAGCAGGACCTCAACAACTTGGAGATCCCTAAGGTAGAAAGCACATGTATGCCTTAGCAGTTTGGATGCACTATCTGCATGTAATCCATCGCCATCCTTTTGTGCCTCAACACATCTGCATGTACACACAGTCCAACTGCTTGCATGTCATGTTGCATTTACTTTGTAGTGGATATTTTTTCACACCAAGTTAATTTATCTATAAAGTATGACACTTATTTTTTTTATCACTGTTTCCTCAGCAAATGTACACTGGTATGTCATTAAATGACTTGCCACTGCACATGCAGAGCAAGATCCTTTGCAAACTATCAGACGCCTGTGACATCATTAACCTGGGACAGGCCACGCCTACGTTCCACATCCTCAGTGAGAACAAGCTATTGTGGAAGAAACTCTGCCATTTTCACTTCTCAGACAAACCGGTGAGATAGTGACATATTTAATTAAAACTATTATTTGAATTGATTACTCGAAACTTGCAGTTGTGCTGTGTATGATACCTCAGGAGGAGGGTGTAAAAAGTTGCTATGTTGACCACTAGAGGGCAAGCTTGTCCCAATTTACTCAAAGTGCACAGTTATCATTTTCACTCTCTCTCTCATACACACTAGCAGATGCATATGAAATTTGGTTGGTATCAATTAGGATGTGTTCATTATGTTAATTTTTTTTGTTCTGAATGATTGTTTCAATATTTCTATTTCTTCATGTGTGATTCTACTTTACACCCAGTTCTGTAGGAATCTGGTTTTAACCAAAAATGACAATGTGGACTGGAAGCTGATGTATTTCACCATGCAGAAGCACTACCCCATGAAGGAGCAGTATGGCGACACTCTGCACTTCTGCAAACACTGTAGTATCCTCTTCTGGAAGGTAAGGGTTAGGGTTAAAGTAAATGAAATAATTAAAATCATATTTAATAAATAAAAAATAATTAGAAAAATAATCAAAATAATAAATGTGATAAGTGTTGTTTTTATTTCAAATATGAAACACCTTCTTTCCAAAAAGTTGAGACTGAAGCATCTTTACAAATGTTTATTGATATTACTTTTTCACACATATTGAAATATCTTCATATATGGCTTAAAGTAGTTTAAATGTAACTTATGTTCTTTCACTGAGTTGAAGTCAAACAGAGTTTGAGCACAACTAATAATGTTTGGTAAAATCTGCCCTCTGCTCTAATAACTTCACCTCAGGGTTTGATTTTTCTTCCTTCCCGTATGTTAAGTTCTGACCGAAATGAGCCCTAAATTAAATCAAATTCAACCTCGCTGAGAGACCTTATTGTTTATACTACCAGGGAAAGACACTCTTAACCACACAGCCTTATACCAAAAGCAGAACGTTGGGAGCTTAATGTGCTGGATTATGTCTGTAGTCTTTAAATAACTTCATATCTTGATATTTTATTTACTGGAGCAAAAGCACAACCTGCTTTGTTGGGTTTTTTTTCTTATTTCCACTTAATTCTGAAGGCATGCGGGATCAAGCAAATCGCACATATAAGCACACATGAGCACTGCTGGTAACGCTAATCCCTGTGGCCTAGTGGAATGGATTTTGTGAACTCATGCTCATGTGAATAAATGCCTCGCTTGTCCTCTGTGACTCATTAGACTAAAGATAATTATTGAGTGTGTAACTTGCAGTAAATACATGTACGTATAGACAGAAACTGCTTTAAGTAAAAATTAGTCCAGTAGTACAAGCCTAATTCCAATGAATGGGATGTTGTGGAAAAGCCTAAATAAAGCCAAAAAAACAATTATTTGCAAGTAGTTTTAAACCTATATTTAATTAAATACAGACAAGATGTTTAATGTTCAAACTAAAACTTTGTTGTTTTTTATTTGTTTACTCATGTAGAATATAATCTCTGCATTATGTTCAATAAAAGCTGGGACATGTTGATGACTTTGTTACATCATCTTTTCCTTTTAGCAACACTGAAGGGAACTTTGCAGGTGTCATTTTTTCCCCATTCTTGCTTGAAAAATCCAGATTCTCCATTACTGTATTTAGTGCTTGTTAATGCGGCACACAGTTTCATTAGGAGACAGCTCTGGACTGCAGGGAGACCTGTCTGGTACCTGCACTCTTTTACTACGAAGCTGCACTGTTGTAGCACATACAGTATATTTCTTTGCAGTGGTTTGTTAAAATAAGCAGGATGTCCCTGAAAAACATGTCGATTGCATGCAGTGCATGCTGCTCCCAATACCTGTATCTGCCTTCCCAGATGTGCAGGCTGCTCCATGCCATCACACAGCAAAGGTCAGCATCACACATGCTGACCTTTGATCTTTGTGCTGATAACGTCCTGGATAGTCCTTTTCCACTTTGACCCACAGGACAGGACGTTCATGATTTCCAAAATCAATTTTATAACGTTGTTTCGTCAAACCACAGCATCCACTTTGCTTCAGTTCATCTGAGATGAACTCATGTCCATATGTGGGTGTCGCTATATGCCTTTGCATGGTCGAGTTTTAACTCGCACCTGCAGATGTAGCGACGAATGATTTTGGTTTCGTCTAAGGGGTCAAAGGTCACAAGCATTCAATGTTAGTTTTCGGCCTTGTTGCTTGTGTGCAGAGATTTCTCCAGATTTTTTAATCTTTTGGATATAATATGGGCTGTAGATGATGAAATCCCTAAATTCCTTGCAATAGCAGGTGTGAGACTTCTTGCTTGTGAACAACGGAGCCTTTCAGCAATACGTCTTTTATACCCAATCATGAGACTCACCTGTTTCCAATTGACTTGTTCACCTGTGGAATTTCCCAAACAGGTGTTTGTGAGCATTCCTCACATTCCCCAGTCTTTTGTTGCCCTGTTCTAGCTTTTGTGGAAGTTAATCAGTTTGAACATTCAACATCTTGTCTATATAGTGTATTCAAGTGAAAATAGTTCGGAAATGTTTTGCGCATCATTGTATTGTTTTTTATTTACGTCCCACTTTGAAACTGGTATTGCGCCCATATTTGGCTCCCATAAACTTGTTATTCTCCTTGGTCCCTGAATGTTTTAACTCTGCCTTCTTTCCTCCATCCTTATTCTTGCTTCTTTCCTTGCTGCTTCTCCTCCTGGTTTCCCTTCTTCCTGGTTCTTTAAGGATCGCCATGTGGCTTTGTTATTTAAGGTACTTTCTGTCCCATCACGTGTTTCTGTTTTTTTGCCAGGTTGTCTTGTTCCCTGTCTTCTATATCAGCTTTCATGTGTTGATCTCTGTCCTGTCCTCAGCTTTACTTAATGTCATCGCATTTAGTGATGTTTAGTAAACAGAAACATAATCTGAACTTCTTATCTGTAAACTTTGCCAGCATGTTTTTGTGAGTAGAAAACTATCAGCAGTCTTTTTATCTTAACACACATATTCAAAGCAACATTTTTGTATCCATGTCAATGTCCACAATTAGTTTGTACAGAATGTTTATCAGTCACAAAATTAGTGTGTTATGTCATTACGCACTAATTGCTTATTTAGACATGCAAAAGTTCAAACAAAGTATGTACATTTAGTTTTCAGTATTTAAACCAAATCATATCCTTAGCAGCACACAGCGGTGAGAAGATGCAGCAGAATGATGTTACTGCATAAGATGCTTTATGCATTTATGAGTAGTAGGAATTTAAAACTTAATTTCCTGTTCTAGCTTCAATCCTTCTCGGTACTCTTTCTGTCTAAAAATGTGCCTGCTGTTTCTTCCCCAGGACTTTGGCCATCCGTGCACAGCCAACGATCCAGACAGTTGCCTGATGCCCATCTCCCCTCAGCACTTTATCGACCTATTCAGGTTCTAAACCATCCGTGCGGATCTTCAAGCAAAGCGTCCATTTACCCTCACTCTAATATAACGAGTGTACAAAACCTCAATGTCACTTTCCCAATTACAAAGGGCTTCAAATGAACATAAAATGTTTGTGTGTGTTTATGTATGTATATAATGTAATTTTTTTCAACGCACAAGTATTTCCAAGATTAAAGAATGATTATTTAGTTTTACAGAAACATTTATGTTTCTGCGACAGAAAAGTACTGTTCTCTGACAGGGTATACATTATGTCAGGCCAATATAAATATTTAAAAAAAGATTCATGTAAAAGAAGCTTTAGCACGTTTACATTGTGGAATAACTGATAATGAGTTTTTAAAAATGGAAATAGAGAAATGTTTACAGTGATGCTTCGTTATTTATACGATCTGCTTGGTTGTGGTGACTATTTTCTGCAGTAGCTGCATGTTACATCTGAGTCCACTAACAAACTTGTCTTTGGTGTTTTCCTCTTGTGCTCTGTGTACCTATGACGTGTTAATAATAATCATAAATAATGTAAAACATTAGCTGCATTAACTGTACATGTTTTTCTACTTTTTGTCAGAAGTGTAAAGTGACAAATAGGAAATGTTAAATCTAATTTAATTAAAGAAAAAAACTTTTGTATCCTTTCAACTTTTGTAAAATACATTTCCCATTACATGATGGTACTATCGTTACTGATGAGAAGTGGGAACTAGCTATAATGTGGTTCAATATTTCTAAAAACCTGTTTGTTTTTGTGTATATTATTCCTCTTTGTATTTTATATATTTTGTGTGTATTTCTTTACATATTAGATTTTCATGTGAACACCAGAAAAACGAGGAATAAGCTTCATTATCAACATGCTTTTGTGAACCAGTTTGTTTTAATGGAAAGTCTAAAATAGGACTGCTAAACATATGATCTCCACAAGAATGTAGAAGTTGAGATCTGGAATAAGTAGCAAACTTTATAAGTTTGTTAAAGATGCAGCTTTTATGGTTCACATGGAGATGACGAAGACTCCTGCCAGCAGTATCAATAAATCTCTAGTTTTGTACAGTAAATAACATATTTTTATCTGAAAGAAGCAGATACAGGCCATGAGACTTAATCTCTGTTCTTAAGGAAATGTGACCCAGCACTTTATTGAATAAACACAAGATACAGGTATCTGTGTACATATCAGGTTGTGACGAGGCTGACTCCAGCATCAAAGGAATTCAGAAAACAAAGAGAAAAGTCTGAAAATTAAATAAAACTACATCATCGTAAAAGGAAAACTGCTTTTCATGAACTCAGTTGAGTCAAAAATACGGAATTGTAGAAACAGGATAAAAGAAGTGATAATGGTTAAAACACTTCAACAAGCACTGCTGGTGAAGTTGCACACTGGTTTGTAACTGGAAACCAGGTCGTGCCCAACCTGGTGCAGCACAGATGAATGGTGGATACTTAGATCTCTGTGTCACGGTGAAAGCAACAGATGTGTGATCAAGATGATTTGGTTGGGTTTAAATTCACAGGAACGACGTGTCATTTTAAGCCACTTCACATGTTCATGGAGGAGGTACTCTTCATCATCAATGAATCATATGTTTTTAAAAACCAAATTAAATAAATGTATTACACTTTTTACTTTCATGCCTCATTGATACTATGCAGGATTGTGTATACAGTAGAGATTTCCATAAAAAGGACTTCTAAATGGTCAATTTATGATCATTGTTGAAAGTTATTTAGTTATCAGAACATTGTGCGGTGAAAAAGCTCAATTCAGTTAGTGTCAAACAGAACAGACAAATCTCTCATGTAGTACATCATTTAGTTGTCAAGCACTTGGATGTTAATACCAAATTGGAAATGAGTGGAAATTGAAAGGAATGCTGATATCATGCCAGCCGCTTTGCATGACATGGCACAAACACCTCCCAGGTACTGGTGTTTATATATATGACCTGTAAAAACAGCATTCAAGAGGACATTTGCATTTTCTTCTTTATTGAGCCATAAAACCTTCTTCCTTTTCTTGGCTACTGCGTATATTTAAATACCAGAGCAGGAGAAATTACAGTTAAAATGGTACAAATAAGGCTTTCATATGACCAGATTTATGGTTTCTATCAGTGAAAACCAGGTTGTAACTACACAACTGAAATGCATTTTCATAAGACTAAAAAATATTCTTCATCTTTATTAAATTTACTTATTATTTTATACATCAACTATTTACTTGAGGACTGTTGCTGCTTTAAGTTTTCTTGTGTGGCTACTGCCATCTTGGTCTGTAAATGACCACCAGCACAGTGATTAAGGAATGATTCAAAAACCCAATGACCTCTGGCAAAAATTAAGATTTTATAAAGATTTTATAATGTTTTATTGAACCCAGATGTTTTGAAGCCAACATCTAGTGGCCATCAGGGGTATTGCACTTTAAGGCACTTCACATCAGATTGTGGACGACTGACTTTTTTTTCTTTTTTACAATAAATTTCCTTTGGAACTACACTACAAAAACAGGGAGATATCTTGTTCCGATCCTCATCCTCTGGTATAGGAGAGGTCTGGAAGGGAGGCGCACGTTATTATTTAAAGCCTCCCCATGTGCCTTCTGACACAATCCCTCGGCTCATCCTGCTGATGCCTGCCAGCTTGACTTTGGCTCGGGCCGTCCACCTCACACCAGCTGTTGAATCATTGGAGTCTGTCAGGTTAGCATAGCGAGAGGAGTCTTCCTCCAGACCTTGTCCCCCCCACATGGACATTGGGACGCTAATGGAGTTGGGGAAGGGAACAGCAACGTCCCCATTCTGGCTGCTCTCCACAAAAGCTTCATCAGTCCCAGTCTCAGTTAAATTCTCCAATTGTGGCGGCTCCCATCCGTCTATCTTTTCCAGTTTCTTGGTGGGGGAGATTTGCCTCATCGTCATAGTAACACTCTCCCAGAAACATAAGCCCTTTTCTGGCTTTTCCTTCTTCTCTTTCTCTTTATCCTTCTCTTTCACCTTGTCCTTCTCCTTTTCATCATCTTTGCTTTTCTTTTGGGGCCTTTGAAGAAACACAAAGAGGTAAACAGAAAAGTTAAAAATGGCTGCTCACATAAAACAAGCAGCAATAGAGAACTGGGCCACTCATATTGTAGCCATAAACAAGACTGGCTGGGCTGGGAATGTGTGTTTATCAGACATTTTAACACTGGATACTGAAGCTTTCCCCACTCAGTGAACCATTATGGAATTCCCTTTATTTATCAGAGCAATGTTATTAAGAAAGGATTTCCTCAGCAGATCTGAAGGATAACTGTTGGCAAATGGAGCTCAGGCTTACGTATAAACAAAAAAAAGTGTTTCCACCTGACTCACTTATTTCTAGAAAATGTTCTGGTTTTATACACAGTAAAGACTATGGAGAGGATCGCTGTTGACCTGATGTAAGCCAGGAATTATCTGCACTGGAGTGCTATCTTGTGATATCTTGTGATAATATACTAAGCTATATGGGACAGAACTAAGTCAGCCTCCTGATTCATCAGCTAATATTAGCAGCATAAACATAAAAGAATTGTTTTATATCCAACTTTATCAGAGTCTCACATTGTTGTGGAGGATGTTTAATTACTCTCCTTTACCACGTGTTTATAGCAATTTCTTGATATCCATTTATGCACAGCTGTCTTGAGGTCCTGCCACAGCAGTTCCTTTGTGATTAAATCAGACTTTGCTCCATTTTCCAAATTTCTCTTGATATACTTGTCTATTTTTATCATTTGACCTGCACCAAGCTTTCTCATTCTGTCTTTTTGACCTCTTACCCTTTGCGATCAGCCAGCTTTACTCCGGTCAACAAAAAGTGCTCGTCATCTTTGGAGGAGAACATCTTCTTCTCCCTTCTCTCCTTCTTGGACATGATCTTCTTCACCTTGGCCTCCTGACAAAAAGCAGCAGATAAGACAGCACTTCATTTTTTAATCGCAGAATGTTTTCCCTCATCTGTTAGAAGTTAACTTGTTATCTGTGATGCGTATTTGTCGGTGATTTATGTTTTCTAACACGGGGAGAGTTTCCAGCTGCAGGGGAATGTAGAGAAGCAATAGTTTAGACTGACGACAGTTCATTTTATGACCTCCAAATTCAGTGGGAGACCCTCCACTCTCTGTGCAACTCCTGCTCTCCCCCATCGGATCAGAATTCCTTCCTGCTTTCACAGCTTTCTGCCGAGCGTGGTTGCGGCCCTTCTCACCGATAATGAAGCAAAGTTTTGGCTTTGTTTCTCGCCTGGGAAAAAAATCCCTATCTCAGCCATCAAGGTCACGACACTGAGTCCTCCTCACATCCGTGTCTGCTTTTGCTTTACACTCCGTACAAACAGTTTCATCTGACTGACTTCTTCAACCCTGAGAACCCTTTTATAGAGCCTCTTTTGTTTCTATACTATACCTATGGAGATGGGGGGCAGTTCAAAGCTCTGAAAGCAGTAAACAGTGTACTTAGGACCGGAAGATGCCAGAGCAGCCACAACATGCAGACTCTGTAGTTATGAAAGCACAAATCTCTGCAACTAAACAGGAACACTTTCAATAAGAGCTGTCATATCAGGCTTCAAAATATCCCACTTTAGACAAACAGAAACTATTCTTCCACATATAAACAGGAAACACAACCTTAATTTTTATTTCATGTATGTGAAACATATGACTTTACTTACATCTGATGGATTTATGAGTCTAATTTTGCCATCTTACTTAGAAACAGGCACTTTGATGATAAATTGTAAAAAACAAACATCCCCCATTCGCTCTTCATCATCATGAACAAGCCAGTGGGCAAACCTGCTGCCAGTTTCTTTAACTTTATTATCATGAACAAATATTTACAAAACCTAATCTCAGCTATTTCAGCACTCTGTCTCTCTCTGCCTGCTCCCCTCCTTGTTCTCTGAGCAGATTTCCAATAGTTTGTGTTCTGCAGAAAAAAAGTCCTCCTACCTGTTTTGCATGCAGTTTCATTCCAACTGTATATTTGAGTATTTGAATGCACACACAGAGACCCCCTAACTCGCTGGTCTCATTAGATTGAGAGCAGCTCAGTGAGCAACAACGTCTCAGGCCAAAAGGTGAAGCGGGCAGCTCCGTGGCTGGATGTATGAGTGGGAGATTTACCTGCAGCTCCCCTCTTGGTAGAATAACACACTTTTTGTTGGAAAAAAGATTCCTACTTTTTTAAGCCAAGGAATTAATTCATGTTTAGAACTTCCCAGCAAACCACTGACATGTTACAATTTCTAAGACGTATTTGAACCTTACTTGTAAACATAATATAATCTTAATGATTCCACTGTATATTTATATAGCAGAAGACATTTTTCGTGGCAAAATAGTTGCTACGGGGCAAGTTAAATCAGTAAATCAACACTTTAGCAGCATGGAAAGAACAAAAATTTGCCCATAAAATCACATTTTGCATGCATAGAGGAATGAAAATTCTTTCATCTTATTACATCTAGACTGTCTTCCAGGACTCTCTGAGCACCTTTCTGACCTAATATGAGCATTTTTCAATGGTAGATAAGAATAAATAAAATCTACAGTTGTTCAAGCACGCTACTTCTATTTTCAGCCTTGTTTTTCCTCCACAGTGATTGTTCCAGTCCAGAAAGCACAGCTCCTCGAAAGAATGCTGCATTTCCTTCCCTTTTGCAGTCCTACCACCCCTCTTCTCACAAACAGGACGCATCGTGCAATATGTCTTGTGAACAAGGTTGCATACAGCAGCTCTACATAAAGCAAGGAGCCTGCCAGATTTCAGTCAATACATCAGTTGTGTGAGGTTTGCACTGAGTCTTTAACACATCCAGAGGAGCCCCGCCACAGCCACACCACTGATTAAAAACGTGCTGCGAGCACAGATTAGGATATGACATACATCTCTCATGAACAGTGTGATGAGAGAAAATCACCTGCATAGGAACAGGTGGTGTGTTTTCACATCATAAAGCCATTTTTCAACCAAGCCTCACATGACATGGCTCAAAAAAAGGCATACTGTAGTATCACTTCAGCTTTCCATACACCTGGATGTTACTTCAGTGCTTTACGTATCCCTCCAACCACTGGTGCTCATGGCTGGGAATGTTTAAGAAGAGGAATTGTTACCAAAGAGTGGCAAAGAAATCCAAGTCCAGGCACTGAAAGTGATTATAAAGTAAAAAAGCCTTTATTGTAATGGGCTTAAAGGAGAACTTCGCTTTTTTTTAACCTGGGGTCTGTTGTCATCTTTCCTTCCATACATGTGAGTGATGTA
>JBAMHX010000025.1:12076762-12087189 GCA_037177515.1 Pseudomugil tenellus | reverse complement strand
CTCTACATCACTCACATGTATGGAAGGAAAGATGACAACAGACCCCAGGTTAAAAAAAAGTGAAGTTCTCCTTTAAGCATTGAAAAAAAAAAAAAAACAAAACAGGATTATTATTTTTTGCCTGATCATATTCTCTCAGTGCTTCCTGTTCTGAATTTTTTCTTTTCTTGTCCCGTGTAGATTTTTCCGTTTTTCAGCATGTTTTGGATGTCAGTCAGTTTAATAAACTTTGGATTTTGGACTGTAACCTGTGTTTTGATCCCTCATTTTTAACAACTTACATATGAACACAGCTATACTTTTATATGTATGCAAACATTACTTTGATAAATAAATATTTCCTCTGTAAGCTTTTATCCTGCATTAATGTTTTGGCAAAAAAAAAAAAACAGTAACAGTCATAATCCAGGGTCTGTATAAAGATGGCAACAGAACATAATAGTTGGTACAAATGCAATATAATAAACTTTAAGAATCGATCCTCATGTTATTTTTAAATTCTGAGTATAAAAGGATTAATTCAAACATAACCATAACTTAAAACATAAGATAATCTGTCTGATTTTATCTTAGGGCCTTCAGAGGCCCCATTCGACCTATTCAGCAATACAGCATGTCACGGAGTCTCGCACATGTGGACTGCTGAAGACATAAATCGCTCTTACGTCAAGTATTGTGATCTTAACACACCAGGTCAGGTCTGACAAGGTCAAACTGTCATGGAAGGATCCTGCTGGGATTATCTGGTCTGCTTTTTAAGTCTCACACAGTCACAGATGTACTGCACATCTTAAGCAGCTGATGGGCCTCAAAACATAGCTTTGTACTGTTTATTGTCCTTTTGCAGCTGGGCCAATTGCTTTATTACCTAAATGTCCTTTCCCAAAAAGCCACCGAAAACATCTAAATAATGACTTTATTACTTGTTATAATAGCTGTGATTGTTTTTTCTTAACGATAACATGAAATGTTTGGATACTGTGTTCTTCTGTGGAGTTGGTGCATAGCAAAAAGCAGCAACATTTGTTCCCGTTGACATGACTTAACTTGACCAGTTCACTTTTTTCACTTGATTGTTTTAAGGTAGATCACTTCTGACATAGTGGGTATATGTCTGAGCAGTGTGACAGTTTTGCTTCATATAACACTAAAATAATGTAGTTGCTAAAGTACTATAGGTGCTTTTTGGCTAATACGCTATGCTAATGCTAATAAGTGGTGTTGTATTGGTTCTTGTTTATATTATAGGCAACTAAAATTTACTCACATCTGTTTAATACAGGAAAGAAAATTTGTAAATCTGCTTTTCTTTAACACAATGCTGCCTAAAACAGCCATCTTATCTCCGAGCACAGTGTTTATTTACTGTTGATGTCACACAGCAGACAGAAGGAGCCGGACAAACCAGAGAAAGAGATTAAATGTGACTCAGCAACTATCTGATGAGAGATGCAGATCATTACGCTTGTTAGCCAGAAATTTAGATTAAAGCTCAAAAAGAAGACCCTGATAAAAGCAGCCAATTTGTTTTGGAGCAAGTTTACAATCTCTGTGTATGACATGACATGTATGATATGATTAGTTTATATTTATTGTTAAATCGTTTGATTAGATTTGTTAAGTCAAAACAAACACATTAAATAGTAAATATTATTATCAAGAGCAGATTGCTAAGATGTCAAAAGCATGAACTTTGATAGGATATATATAGATTTCCCTTGAATTATAAAAATGAAAAATTTGTGAAAGTATACTTTTTTTCTATTAAACTAAATTTGACAGATGGGATTAAAGGTGGAATAAATTTTCCTATTTTCTCCCTCTTTCACTGTCCAGACTCAAAGAAGGGTTGTTGTCAACAGGCTCCTTAAACGCTGCTCTGCTGTTGAGGTGGACTGAAAAATCTAGAATGAGGCAGTGAAAATCTGTCCCAAAAAGATAACAAAGGGACATAACTGTTGGGGTGAGGCTGTGACGGCACAGCAAAAGCAAAATAACTTGGAAAATATGGGCTCCCATGTGCTGCATATGCTTAGTTTCAACTGGACAGCTGTAGTTTTTAAGTCCAGAAAACAACATTTTACAGAAAAGTTCATCAAGAATTTAAATTGTCTGGTTAAAAAGAGGCACCATTTCCAACAAGCTACATTTCTGTCACACCTCATCGGCTGTGCACAGCAGACCTAAAATAGATTAGATGTGTCTGTGCATATAGATCTCTTCCTTAGTGTTTGGGGACAAGCTCCCAGGTAGGATCACACACCCACACAGCTGCTATTTCCCCTCTAAGCCTATAAATAAGACCAAGACATGAGACACAACAACATTCCACTCATAATATAGCCCACATTGATTTAGTTACTGTGACTCTAATGTGTAATTACTTCTGTTTGCAAGGAGAAAATTTTAGAAAAAAGAGCATTACTGCTCAGAAATGTTTAAAAGAGGCTTGAGGTTTAGGTCACATTTAAAATCCGGCTAAGCTTTTCTGCTGTGGATGAAGACGTGTTTTAAGAAGAACAATGAGGACATGCACTCGCAATCAGGCAAATCCACCACGTTGGCAACAAAAAGAATTGCACTTCAACATGTAAGGTGTGCTCACATGGCTGTTTATGTGCGGTCCCATTTAATTTTGGTTCTGCAAAACGTGATGAAAACAACCTGCTGATTAAATTATGTTAAATTATGAAAAGTTGGAAATGTTGTTACTAGGGACTATTCAAAAGACAGATAAAAACAAGCCTTAGAGAACAAGATTAAAATATTTTAAAAAGTGCTTTACATCCACTCAATCACAGAAACCTTCAACAGCAGATGTGCTATGCAATTATTCAATGTTTTGGACTAACATTGCTGTCAGATGTGAATGATAATATGACCTGGTGCAGGTGTAATCCTCTTTGACTGTAGCAGATTGTGTAGTGTTTCTCTTGTGTAAAAACTTAACACAACCACAAAGGGCTGCAACGAAGTACCTCTATACTGCTTATTCTTATTAAATCCTTCAGTAATTTTACCAGTATTTCCAGCAAATCTTGTACCTGGTGACATAAAAAAAACCTTTTTGTGATGACTCTTTCATGTCATTTGATTGTGGCCTGATTCTATCAACTTAAATCACTCGAGAGTCCAGCACAGATCATATAATCAGACTATTCAGAGTATTTTCTCTCATTTGAGGTAGGTATGAATATGTAACGTAAGGATGAATGAAACTACATAAACACATCAAACCATGCACACTCTCAAACACACACGTCTCATTGGTAGAAAAGACATTCAGCTCTTTGTTGTTGCCTCTAAGGCACCGTAACAAGAGCCTCTTGAGGAGGCAGCACTGGAGCAAATACACAAAGGACCTCTGTTTGTGTGTCTTTGCATCTGTGAATATAGAAAGAGTAACATGCAGCAAGAAACTCTGTGATTTATCTTTCACCTGAGGCTGGGAACTTGATTTAAGAGTGAAAAAAGCATTAAAGGATTAACAGGTGTGTTCACCACAGGAAAAGGTCTCTGACAACCACTCATATATAAGTATATGTGTCAGGAGCTATCAAACCACAGGTCAAAACCAGCTCTTAGTGTATTTCCATCCATTTTCAGTGTAAAGCTCAACTCTAATCTGCTAGTGGCATAACTTCAAAACTTGAATGCCACCTACTCAGATACATTTGGGCTTTTTCCAAAGCAGCTTATACCTGCAACTGGGTCAGAACTTTGTGTCTAAGCCTTCACTGGTAGGTGCTAGCAGCAAAACTAGCAACATTAGAGGTGACTGTCTGATGAGCAGATCAGCTTGGCTGAGCTGAACAGTGATGACTCAGCAAACAGACCGCTCTTCTGAAACCGATTCTGTCTCATATCAGTGAGTAACAAAACAAATGTCTAAAATGTGACCAAGGCACCTGCTCAGAGAATCTCTGACTTTTAAAGTGACTTAATCTCTAAGAGAACGATAGGAAGAAAGATAGATTTTTCATATATGGATTATCATGCAAACTATGAATAACTTTTGGAAACACAGATGAAGAAGAGGAGCTCACACACTTATTGTTTTTGAGCCAGAAAATGAATTAATACTTATGGAGACACCTGCTGGGCATGGGTGTTTAATTCCTCAATATTGGCCAGAAAGTCAAAGGAGGCACAAACCAGACTTTGTCTTAGACTCCTTTATTGGCGCATCCAGAGCCATTACATCATAAAAAACCCACTTGTAGGTGCTTCAGCGTGCATTTACAGTGCTACAACTCAAACGTAAAGAACAAAAACAACACAATGGTAGCAACTCATGCCTTCTATGAGAAGGCCCCCATTCATCACTTATTGTAATTAAATTACACAGCGTTCTTGTTTTAGTTCTCACATTATTGATGTAAATTCATACAATCATTATCATTGTACAATTGAATGATTCTGTTCTTTACAGCTCTGTTCAAGACATTTTATGCCTTTTTTTTTAAACAAAGGTCTAACAGCACACAAACATTGACCGTAAAGAAGATTTAACCTCATAAAATTGTAGCAATAAATAAATAAATGTGCAAACACAAAATATTTAGTATTATTCTGAGAGTAAGAATATTTTATATCTACTGAACGCCTTAGCTGTGCTCATCTGTGTCCCTCACATCTTTTAACAGTAAGCCTGTCTTTAAAAAGATGCTTATCTTAAGAGGATCATGAGGGATCAATCGTCTTGTGACCATTTCTATTTATCTACACTGCTGTCATAACCTTTGATGGCTGCTTTAGCAAGGAAGTTAAAACATAATTGTGTTTTACAATCATGGTTTTGCTTCTTTTCATTCTGTTTTTGATACATTCATATGCTGTCAAAGTTTTCTTTGCTATAAAGTCATGCGCACAACAAATATACAACCATAAGACCTCATGTTAAGAGACCTTTACTGGTCATTCATCTATGCTCATCTTATCTGACATTGGTGTGCAACTGGGAAATATCCGGAAGGATTCACAAGTTAGTACAGGAGGTGTCCAGGGTGGCTGTCCTGGTCCCTCTGCCTGACAACAGCACAGCAGCGCTGCTTGCAAATCCAGCTGGATGTTGCCCAGTCCAGCTCACAACATAAGCTGGTAGCACTCCATATCCTGTTTTATTAATCTCATTCAGCATCCAAGTGACATGTGCAAAACTATTTACAATTTATATAAAAAAGAAGGTGCAAAAGTACCATCATTGACATCTTAAACGGTATGCATCTCTGCTTCTTTCTTTGTGTATGCGTGTGTGTGTGTGTGCGTGTGTATGCATATCAGAAAAGTTTATTTTATTTTCTCCTACAAGATTTTCTTACTGATTCTTGGAAGCTTCTGCTTTTACCTCCTTTGTTTTATTCTCCCACCCAAAGTAAAAAAAAAAACAGATCAAACAAGCCATGAAATCACTGTTTTGCAGGAAGAGGAAATTGAGATTTCAATCTTATATAATTAGAATTGCAAAATTGCCAGAAAGAAACCAAAGATGATTAAAAAACGGAGGATTTAGGAGGAGATTCCTTAAGCCTGCCTCACATGTGTTCAGTGTTTTTAAAAACCGCTGATGTATTTAAGAAAATTCCTTCAAATTACTTTGGTGACTTTTCCTGTAAAGTTTTGAGGATAATTTCTGAGTGCTTACTCCCATGATAAGGCACGGGACGGGGGAGAGGAGCAAATGTGGTCCAAGTGCAACATCCACCAGGTTCAAAAGAAACAAAATTAGCTGCCTTTATGCTTAACAGTATATCAGTCACATTCATATAAAAATACAGTAATGTGCTTAATTTAAGAGGTAGGTTAAGATGGGATTTTTTTACTCTTAAATAAAGCAGAGACTTAAGGCAAACAAGTATTATCAGCTCAAACACAACAAAATTATTTTATATCAAGAACTTGGATAATGTTGAACTTAAACCACATTGATGGGATTATCAGTTGTGATGCACAGAGAAATTAAGACAACAATATAGGAAAATCTGTCAGCATATCTTCAATTATCGTTTTTATATTGCAGAAGAGCTTTGATATGTTGGTAAATATTGTTATTTGCTTTTGGGGACAAGTGTATGAATCTTTTTGTTTCATTATTGTCTGCATGTATGAATCATCTCTAGCCATCAGTGTATCCGTTTAGCTTAGCAAAAACACTGAAACCACAGACAAAGCTGATAATTGCTGATAAATTCATCCTTCAGCACCTTTAAATCTCACTAGCAAGCTAAAAGTTCATAAAAAAGTGAAAACAAAAAAAACAGTTTTGTGAGGTTAGTCTTAAAGGCTAATACTTCATAGAAACTACAATGGTTACTGGGCAACTGATAGTAATCAGAATGTTCTAATCTGAATCATAATATTTCCCAAAATGGCTTGGATAAATACTGTGCGTTCTCCATCCACCTTATCTAAAGAGATGAGTCGACGGCTTGTAGTGCAGAGTGAGTTGGCGTGAACTGTAGCCGGACAAGCCCACACCCACAAGACCCAGAAGGAAAGCCATGCGTGACGTTGCAGGGCCTTCCCGGCTCTGCAGCATTGTCTGCGCTGCCTGCGTCTGAAAGAGAAAGTAGGGGTCATCACCAGCGCAGCCACCGCTAGAATCCAAGGGCACCATCATCACCAGGGATGATGGTGACAGAGGCATTGGGTTAACGGTGTGTTGTCGGGCTCCCTTCTCATCCCAGCGATGTTCATATGAGAAAAGCCATGTCCAGTTTGAATTTATATTCAAGCAACTCATAACGGCAACTGTATGTGTTTCAGTCTTCTGTAGGTTCGAAGCTTTCTCAGAATTATGAGCCAATCCAAGACAAGCCCTGAAGTCAGACCTAGCTTCCATTTTTCTGAGGTTGCAGCTGTTCTTGTTGGTGTCTAGTTAAAAATATTCCCTTGTAAAAAGATGTTTAAAAAGTATAGTGATAAAGTAAATTGATTTGATTGATTTTTCTCAAGAGAATGGGTTTTAAATAAGAGCAGCTTTTTAAAACTGTAATTAAATAAACATGCATGAAAGGCAGTTTGTTTCCTGTTGCTATAGATCTCTAAACCCAGCAGCAGGTGACCAAACACACACCACAGCGACTGGGAATGAGCCTTTCATGCTATTGCCGTGAGGATCCAATTATAAAGCATGAACCTGACCCTGGAGAGCTAAGACAACTTGAACTCAAATCCACCTGTAAAGACAGGCTCCTGGACTCTTCAACCCTAAATCCTACTATGACTCAGATATACCTCCATTGTTTCCAGTGATGAATCAGCAATATCATGAAAATGTTTTCCAAGCAGACTGACAAATTTGCAATTTGATTTAACTTATACAGTTTATCTATGTGATCAGTAAAGTCACGCCACAGTGAAAATATCATGAGTTTATAGTCACAGGTTATCTTGTCTACAAAACAACATCAAGTTAAGCGCGGAGAGATGTGCAGGGCCTTGACTCGAGAGCTTGGAGGTTGTTATTAGAGGCTGTAGTGGCATTTCCTGCGAATCTCCTGTGGTGTCTAAAACTAATCAGTAATCTCTCTAAATAAGAAAACTGCTCTAAGGCATCTTACGCACCTGGAGGTATCTTATATATCCAGGGGTCAGTCGAGGGATGCGAAAAAACATTGTTGCTCTCTTCTGTGCTTCTAAGTTGAGATTTCACTGCTCCTCTGTTGTTCACCTTCTGGACCTTCTACAAGGTAACTTTGCCTCTGTCTTCTCAACCAGAGTGTGGCACCAGCAGTAGCTCTATCTTCTGTCCACAGACACAAACATACACACTACTCACTCACTCAGAAACGACAACACACATAAGCACGGTCATGCTCAGGAAGTCTGGTCTCAGCCGGCGGTATATAAAGCCTTAGTGTCCTTGCTTAAGCTGATCACATGGTATGTTTGTGCATGTCTTTGTACCTGCATTTATGTCAGTGATGGATTAGCAGAACCACTGGAGGTACAGTGGATAATTATACTTGTGAGAATAGTTCTTTGCCTACCAACTAAGGTAGAAACACATGATCCTATCAAGGGATGACAAGGCAACATTGTAATGACGTCTGGTAGGTCACTTTAAAGTCGTTTTAACAATTGAGAACAATTAAACGTTATCCTCATTATGATGGCAACGCACAGGATTCTGGCACAGGTGGATTTGTATACTTGAAGTGGAAGACAAATAAAATATTGTTGTGTCCTTTAAATGTCTTTGGTAACAAAGACATTTAAACAAAATTATGAAATGCAAATAAATACATATTTAAAAAAGATGTGAACTCTATTTTTTATTAGCCTAGTTTAGTTTATTTTTTTTCTTCTGTTTTTGTTGTTTTGGGTTTTGTTTTGGGTTTTTTTTCACAGGGGGAGGGTGGAAAGGGTTTGGGGGGGTGGGGATTAATTCATTTTTCCAAAAATATGTTGGTAACAGCAAAATGGCTCATTGTTACTTCCATTTCATTCTTACAACATTTGAAAGATATTCTGATCATCTAGGATAAAAAGCAAAGTAGTTCCGTCCGGTGTTAATTTGTCTAATTTTCCTATTGAAGAATTTTAAGATACAAAGTTATTATTACTGGGTACAGGTCAGGATTGTGGACAGGCAACTCCAGTCAACCACTCTTATTCTGGGAGAGAATTATTTTGCCATATTTACAGACTATGATTTTGCAGTGTCTAAAAATGCTTGGAAATCCCTGCAAAAGATGTCCTCTTTAAGGTATTATTGCTATAAAAGTGGCTCTAAACTTCTCTGAATTAATCCTGGAAAAAGGCAAGAGTACATGACTTTTGCTAAGAACACTAACATAACCTTACTAACTACTACTATTAGTGGAATGATTTGCAAGGAATGTGTCTGACAGAGATTTCACATGGTGGACATTATTACTTTTTCAGATAAACATTTTGGTGGAATTATAAAGCCAGTAAGTATGTATGTATGTATATATGTATGTGTGTACGTATGTATGTGTGTATATATCTTATATACAGTCAATGTATGCACAGTATTTATTTATTTATACAGACGATTTTTTTAAACGAATAAACAAACCAAAGGGAAAGGGTTGAGGCATTCGCTTGGACAGTCCCACAGTCTATGACGTCATTACTGTGTGTCTTGAAATGCAGAAGGACCTGTGGACGGTCTAAAAACAGGACGCGGGTCAGCTTTAAATCCACTGTTTATGTACCACTAATTTTCCACGCAAATAAAACTAACTGGATTTTTTAAAAAAACATATGTGCAAGTGACGTTCTGTCGATGTTGTTTCACCACAGAAGAGTGAAGTTTTCCCCTTGAGCTGGTAAAAACAAAATAGCTGGCTAATGTATCAAGCTAACAGCTAAAACAGTTACAGCTATTTAGTTTCGTTTTACTGAAAAAAGACATCAGTGGAGCTTTTGCTCTTGTGGAGTTTTCTGCAAGAATATATCTATTTTATTGAGATGGGCCTGTCTTCAAGATATTTACAACATTTTAAATAGGTAACTTGAGATTTACAATTTTTTTTAAACTGTTTTTGAGCAAGATACACTCATTGATTCTGTTCGACATATAAGTTTATACCTCCTCCGATTTAATATAGTGGCACGAAAAGTAATAACGGGATAGATATGTACAATAAACTGTGAAAGTGTTTATAGTTTTTAAAACCTTTTTTCTTATACGCAGGTTCTGCAGCTATGCCTGGAATCCGATGACATAATAGAAAACCATTTGTATTTTACAAAGATCAAATGCTAAACGACTGCTTTATCACTTTTAGTTACGAAATGAAGAGTTAGTTATATAATGTTTTCTTTTTATTTTACCTTAGATATATGTATTTATTAAGTTAATTTGTATTGTTTGTTATGTTAAACAGTCATCACAGAGTATCCTAAACCCATTCAGACAATGTAGAAGCATTTACTGGCTGTTTATTATTAAGCCTTTTGTTTTGTTTGTCAGTATTGTTAGACGATGCTCAAACACGGTAGGAATGGATGGTTGTTGTCTCTGAACTCACTCCATATATGGATTTTTCTTTTAAAGGCTTGTCCAAGATGCACTTTCCTGGTTTTGCTGTTGTCATTATCACCTTCACTGCTTTTTTTCTAGCTATAATGAAGCGAAGAGCTCCTGCAGCTTTTGTACCACAGGGGGCAAAGAGGCGTCGTGAAGACAGAAGCTCAGATGAAGAATCACAATCCAGACAAGGTATGTAAACTAGTTACTCGAATAACTAGAAAGATGTCAAAGTTAAGGAAAAAAGGGATATTTTTACTAATGTTACTTAAAGTCACTTAATCAGATAAAATGCTTCATTGTATACCTAATTATAATTACATTGTAATCTATACAAGACTGTTATGCATTAGGACCAATTGAAACTATACTTTTTTCATTCAGTATGTCAAGTTTTATATAAAGAAAAAAGTATTAGTATCAG